>JAPMOR010095361.1:933258-1048689 GCA_026543865.1 Argiope aurantia | reverse complement strand
TAGGTACTTTAGTGTGGAACGCAATGACACACACAAGAAGTAGAGCTAAACCAATTTATTAACTCAAATCTGAACACAGAACTCAGGACATAGAGAATGACAGCTTTTACAATCTTCTGCTTTTATACTAGCAGGGAAAGTTCCAGAATACTTTTCAGGAGACAGTAAGAAAAGTCCAGAACACTTATCTGGTAAACTAAAGAAATGCCCAGAATCTTCTGGAACATGAAATAAAGCAAAACATAAAATCAAGGAATTAAATATTTACGCAGACTGTGAATCGCATTGTCTCTAGAGGGATTCGAACTTACGATCTCTTCAATCTTTGAGGTAAACTTCAAAAAGTCATAAGAGAAAAAGTAATGCTCGAAAAAAATTGCGGTTTGCGGCAATATGTTCAGAGAGCCTTTTGATTTTGTATTTCCATTAAAAAAAGTGTATTCAGAAAATGACAGATATATGGCGCTCACACGTCATACCGAGACGGTTTATGCAAATCAGGAAAACAGAGCATAGTAACATTACAGTATATTTTATTTTAAAGCAAAAGATGCTCAACATGACCGTCAGCACAAGGTATTAAGCAAGTGAGGCTTGTAAGATATCGGCATTGATGCCACCAACGACCAATTGAATGGCATCTTTCAGTTCCATCAAAGTGGCAGGAGAGCTCCAGTAGACACGAGCTGTAGGTATCCCCACCACCAAAAGTCGGTTGGAGCAAGATCTGGAGATCGTGAGGCACACTCATTCTTACATCCTCTGCTTATCACTCAGTCCTCAGTGACTGTGTCTAGGAGGAACGTCTTAACGGAACTAGTAACATGGGGCGGGGCACCATTCTGCATGAAGGTGACGGAAGATAATGCACATCTTTGCTGCAAAGCAGGCACAACGTGGTCACGGAAAAAGCCTAAGATAGCGTTCTGCAGTGACGGAACAGGTTTTCCAACCGTTTACAGGACAACGCTTTTTCAAAAAAGAAAGGGTCTAGAATGAAGGACGCAGTCAAACCGCACGAAACAGTCACATGTGGAGAATGTAATGGTTTGGTCGTGTACGCACGAGGGTTTGATGTCGCCGAGATACGTCACCATGCAATAAAAAGTGGGATTCATCTGTCCACATGATGTTCGGTAACCATTCTGGATCACGTTCCATTTGTGCAAGCTCCTGTGTTGCAAAGGCTTGTCTTTTCACGCAATCTGCTGGCAACAACTGGTGAAATGCCTCTGTCTTGTACGGATGCAGTTTCAAGATTTCATGCAGAATGCGTCGGATCGACCTTTCCGGAATTCCTGTTACTTTACCTGCTTCACGTGCATGCAACTCCCCGTTGAAGTCTCGGCTGACACATTTCTCATGACCCTTTGGATAACAGGGACGCGGTAGCGCTGACGGATGGTCTGCTACTTCGTGGGCGATCCTCTAATCTTCCCGTTTCCTCAAAATGGCGAACTGAATTCAATATCCCATTCAATGAAATTGGGTTTTGCTTCGCCTTAATTCCTTTCACCGTCCGTATTCGTCGCAATGCTTTAGTCGCGGATTCACCGTTCGTATAGAACAGTTTAACCACTAATGCTCGCTCCGATAGCGATAGCATGCTACTGGCGTCGAATGACAGATCCATTTCGAACCTTGTGATTATAGCTATGCTGATTTGCATATATCGTCTCGGTATGACGTGTGAGAACCATCTATCGGTTCTTTTTCTAAATACACGTTTTTAAATGGAAATAACAAAATCCAAATGCTCTCTGAACATATTCCCGCAAACCGCAATTTTTTTCGAGCATTATTTTTTTTATTATGATTTTTTAAAGCTTGCACGAATTTATGCCGCACCCGGTATATATATATATATATATATATATATACACACACACACACATGTGTCGTCGATTCAGAACAGTTGGCAAGGACTGGGCAACAAACTGAGAAGACTGGTATTGATATGAATCTGAATCAAATTCTGATAATATTGCAGGGATTATAATAATTAAGGCAATTAGGAAATTAGAAATTTAGAATGGATAAAATTCACTATAGATTATAGAATTTTAAGCATTGCAAAAATATGACTATATAAAATACAAATGGCTACAAATAATAATAAAACTACAAATAATTATATAAATGGATTTTAATAACTTTTAGAATTTTGACTCTAAGCAGAATTATAATTGAAATTACAAGTGAATAACAATAAATAAATTTGCTTGTTTAGTCATTTTCCTTTTTAAATTTCTCTTTATTAGACCAATTTTGGATTTAGATTTATCAGATGAAAAAAAAAATCCTCATCATCACTTTCTGAAGTACGAGGATGTGAAACTGCTATGTAAGTGGGGACGTTGTGGCCCAATAATAATTGCTTGATTTGTTGGCTATTCCATTGTTGACTTAGTATACCTCTATGTGAAGGCTATACGCTTTCAGAGCCCATATTGAGGTCCGATAGGTTTAATAACTCACCTTACAGAATAGTTGTAAATTGGATAAGGTCTTTTTAATAGTTGAGAGAAACAGAGAAATATTCTCAGCAACAACCTTAAATTGTAATATAGTGGAACTTGAATGTTTCGAGTGTTTCTATTGAAATTCAAAAATATTATCCGGTCTCTTGAATTTCATATCAACATAATGTTAAAATATTGTCTAAAATACGAAATTATTTTGGAAAATTTGAAATTAAAATTAAAAATTGTGAAATTTTTTTTATTTCTGAATTTTTTTCGTTAGGAAATATGTCCATACTTGAGCTTACTGTGTATTTCCTATTTTGCGTGGTAACAATGTATTCAATAAAAAAAAAATTCAAAATTTTTCAATGCAGAATTTTTTAAATACGTTAGATTTGAATTGCACTGTTAATTTTGAAGCTTTATTTCATGTGCATTTGTTGTAATTCTTTATTTATTTGTAAAAATCAAGCTTAAAATCGTTAATTTTTTTAATCACAATTAATATCTCTGTCTTTTTAAAATTATTTATTCGTTTATAATGAATTATTTATTAAAAATTCATAATAAACTACTCTAAAACTACTTGAACAATATTTTCATTTGAGAAAAGTAATTTTTTCTTGCTGTATTCATTTTTTTAAATTTTAATTTTTGGGCAAACCAAATATTTTCTTTATTATGGTTATAAGTTTCGAACTAGCCAAATTCCAATGTGTAAATTTACCATGGATCTTTACAATAGTTTTCAAAGTTGTAAAATCACCTTTATTCTGTAAGAAAACAAAAAAAGAATGTTCATAATGCAAGATATCGCAATTTTTTATTCGTAATACAAACATTTTAATGTCATCATACAAAGATTTTTTTTATCAGGGTCTATTTTGCTTCGAAATAGATCATTTTTATTATACAAATTTTGTCATGGACCTTTATAAAAGTCTTGAATGTTTAAAAAACATTTTTTTTGTGTGTAAAAAAAGAAAAGGGTATTAACATATTGCCAGTTATACATTTTTTTAAAATCCGAAACTTTTATTTATGAAGTATTTTTATAAAATTCATCTGGAGGATATAAACTTTATGCATTAAAATTCTTCCTTATTTGGTTTACAAAGCCACTCTACCCAAACCAAAGGTGCTGCTCCTGAGGGCGACTGAAAAGTACAATTTATAGAATCGCTGATCTGCACCTCTTTGCCACAGAATCTCTGAAAAGAATGTGAACCTCACTTTCCCTTCCAAAACATGGCTACTAATAACAATGTATGCATATATCTATATAAGATAGGATAAAACACAAAAATATTCGAGTTTGGTGTTACTCACAGCCATTGGGTTTTCGATGCCAACGCGCTGCGGTTGGAAAACCAGCGGCTGCCACTGACAAGGGGGTTGGGGGAAGCAGAAATATCACTCCCCCTCTCTCATCTCTCCTTCATCAGCCTGTTGAATCTCCCAACCGGCGACACAGTTTCTATGGCAACAAGATGAGGACTTTCATAATTGATTTCAGTCCTCCCCTCCTCCGCTTCGCCTTCTGGTGTATTTGGGAGATTCTTTCCCCCTATTCATCTTTGCCGCGTTATAGGCCCGAGCCACATCACGTGATCATCTTCATGTCTCTCACGATGAGACTTTCTTTTTTTCTCTCTCTCTTCTGCCGGTAGGTGGCGCTGATGCTTACGAATGATGCAGAATAAATATTAACAAAATAACAATGAAACCATCGGATCGTTATTAAAAGTTTTGGGAAGTAAGATGGAAGTTTTTGGAAGACCTTCAAGAACGGAGAGATTTTTTTTTGTGTCGATTGTTGTACGTCGAAATGAGCCTTCGAAGAAAATCTGTGCTTATTTTTGAAGGTTGTCAAAAGACAGATGCGCCATTTTGTGGATGATTTATAACTGGGGAACATTTCATCATTCGAGAACATGAACCCCTTAACATTTTTGGTTGGTTAATTGGTAAGCTCGAAATAACCTGAAAGAAGATATGTGTAGCGTTATTCTTATAGAATGATAAATCGCAGTGCAATAAACAACTCTTTTTTCTTCACAAGTACATAAGACACGTTTCTTAGCATAATTAATTTTGAAAGATCCATTGATGCTTAGTAGAATTTCTAACAAGAGTTTGAAGCACATAAAAAAAGAATCTGAAGGGATATTAATCACAAATTTCTTCAGTTGAATAAAGGATAAGTTGTAGAGAAAGAATAACTTTTATAAAAGTAGACATTTTCAAATCAGTTTCATACTCAAAGGATAAATAAAAATTAATTTGGAATTTTTGAACAGAGATTGTAATACCTTATATTTTTAGATTAAATTGAGTTAAAATGGCAATATTTTATTGAAATGTCAATGTGTTTAGAAAATGTATTCAGCTGTTTTTTATAAATCTGATTTTTTAAAAGAGCTAACGATTCCTGATGTCAAACATGAGGTAATTAAAGATTATTTGATACCTTCAGTATTTAGATATTTCTGTTCAGTTTTTTTAAAAAAAAGAAACAAAGTATATAATGCACCAAAAATGCAATGATATTCGAGATACTTTGATCTAAAAACATATATTGAAAAAAAAAAAAAATGAAATCTACAAATTTCAAGTTATCATGTGAGAACATTACTATATTTTAAGTCATTATTTGTCTTAATTAATTTAAATAATTAACCAGTTTAAACCAGTTTGAAATAATCACGAGACTTCTCTATTGGTCTCTCTCTCTCTCTCTCTCTCTATATATATATATATATATATATATATAATGATAATTTTTTTAAACTTTCATTTTCAAGTTTTCTGGCTGGAAAGCAAAATTTTAGAGCTCGACCGATTTTGAGATGAAATAACAGCTATGATGCCATAGTTTTACGTCAAGAGTCATAGTTTTATCATTTTAGAAGTAACTGACATTCATTAATTTTCATCTATTACATGAATTTCAAGAATGAGATTTTAGTCCGGAGACTTTTCGGAAGATAATATTATTGAATCTCCGAATCTCTCTTGAATTTAATTGTTGTCTTCGTCATCCGGCTGTGATTCAAAATTGCGAGGTCTGTCTTAAAATAGCCATAGAGTTGCTTTTAGATGGACGTTAATATAATCAAATCATATTAACATCTCAGTTTGTAGTAATGTAAAAGTTCTTATTGCAAGAACCTTGGAATTTTGAATTTCGGTCAGATGGCGAGGATGATACCTGAGCCATTAGCTATACCTGCAAAAGCGCGTTTGAATCTTGACATCAGAAAGTCTTCCAAAAAGGAGTCGTTCGCGCAGTCACAGGGGCCATCGGTGATCGACTCATGGAATTGACATATCTACTATTGATGTTTTTTTTTCTTTTCTTTTTTCTGAAACAAAATCTTTTAATATTTTTATTGTAGTTATGTATTATTTTGGTGTAAATATCCTCAATTATTTTAATAGATATATGGAAGTCCACTTTGCTAGTAAACAAATAAACTAGGGTAACTTATTCAAAGCATATAAAAGAATCTAGATAAATTTGCAACTCAGAACGAATTTATCTTTGCTTTTAAGTGAGATATAGCCTAATTATTTCCAAATAAACTTATAAAGCATTTAGTGTTTAGCAAACATTAAATATTATATTTAATGTTTGCTAAACACTATTATATTATGTTTGTATTATATTTGTGCTCGTAACTGTTTCCATTGATACATTCAAGGAATGGCAGTAAATTATATAAATAAAAAAACATAAAGGGAAAATTAAATTACAAAAATTAGGAAAAGAAAATAAATAATATAACAGATAACCGTAATTATACCTTCATTTTGTCCGAAATCGCAACGAATACTCAACGAGTTTTCAAGTAAAATGCGCATTGATATATAAGTGAAATAGTGAACTATGTTCATTAATTGTAGATGAATACAGTTTGTCAGTATGAAAACCACGTAGTATTTTATAGCCAAGGAAGGTACAGTAATATTCACCCTTCGTATAAATGATCTAAAATGTATTTTTATCAAACAGAAAAGATCTTCATATAAAAAAAATTTTCATATTATATGCATATAAAGCATATTGCTCTCCTATTATTCCTTTTTATAGTTTTTTTTTGTGTTTATGCACTTTTTGTTCAATCTACTCTTTACTACATAGAAACACAAACTTCCGTATTCATGCAGTTGAGGGAACAGAATTCATCCACCATATTTACCCAGATTTTGTTAAAAGCACAAATGTGATTAAATCCCCACTTACATAACATCCCCTACAACCTTGTTAGTCGTGACTCTGAACAAGGGGACCGATTTCGGTCATCAAACCTCTTTTACGAGGGCCAATGCAAAGCTAACCGCCTTTTACGACGCTCAGATTTACGGTGTTTTGATTGCTGCCACCCGAAGAGGTCGCTCGAATTAAAATTTAATTTACGGCCGAGAACGTGCTCTCTTGTCTGGCACAGAGTTTTGGAGAACAGTTTGTTGCCGAACAAAGCCAAAAACCGATTTGAACGCTTATATTTTTCTTGGTTGGCGACACTTCGTCAGTTAAGTCCCTTTTAAGAATTCTCGCCAAGGATGTTACATTTGTTAGGAGGCAGAGGTTGCATATAGTTAGTTTTAAGCTTTGAACAGCGGGTGTAAAAGTTATTTTGTCTGGGAAATTCAATTTTGTCTCGGCGTTCAATGAGATTAGAATGATAACTACCTTCTAAACCATGTTAGTTGATTTTGTCGCGAGTTGACATTAATTCAATAAAAGTAACGGAATGGTATACAGCAATGTTGAAACTGTTTGATATCTGGGGGTTATTAAAATCGAATCGTTTGATTAAAATTGCTGGATAACCAACATTTCTAATCAGTGCAATTATTTCAAGGACACAGGAGTGAATTGATCAGTCATCCCAGATTAAGCCAGATAGTTTTGAATTTTACTATTTGCCCTTGTTTGAGAAACTATCTCATATTTGTCTAGGAATGAGTTAAAGATCTCGAACTGCGCCAATTTTTTTACTTTCTAGTATACGAAATATATAAATAGAATGTATTGTAATCGTCAAGAAATTCAAACTCAAGATTTTCACGAATTTCCACTTTTCAAGCTGATCTGAAAAGCCTATTTTTGGAATTATGTCTATTTGTCAGTCCGTCCGTCTGTCTATGAACACGACAGCTCAAAAAGTTTTTGAGTTAGACTGTTGAAATTGGATACGTGGGCTTAATATTAAGTTTGTAGATTTCCATCAGCTTTCAAAGGAAGTTTGTCCAGCTGTGTTCAAATAAAGCGTAGCGCGATAACTCCAAAATGAGGACAGCTCGATAAACAAGATTCTATGAAAAGATTTAACATCTTAAGCCTAGATGTTTGGAACAAAATCCATCAAGTAGTTCAAAGTCTAACGGTTTGTTCTTTTGTATTCATATAAGCGCTATTATTCTAAATCCTAACAATTTAGGTAATGAAACCTGATTCACAGTTTTAGGATTTAGAGTGTAAAAACTTTATGAAATTTGGAACCATATCAAGGGGGTGGCCATACGTCGATCCGTACTTGTACAAGCATGTAAATGAGATCATTCAAAACCGCAATAACTTAAATATATGCAATTCCGTTTGTGATCTTGTGAATACAATTCTAGTTTTATGTCACATTTTATTTTAATCAGGTCGGACGAAAATAATCCAAAATTCGCATTCAGTTTTCTGACACTTCTATTTGACCACATCCCAGAAAATAATCTCTAAAAAAACCCACAAAAATCATATTTTAATAGGTTCTTCCACAATTATTATTCATATGACATATAGTTAATAATACATAAGTATATTTATTATCCAAGAACATATCAGATAAACCATTGTTATAGTTTTACTATTGCCTGAGTAGTAATATTAAAAAATTATTTACCGGCTTACATTTTTCAAAATCAAATTTCCTTGAATTTTCTTGACAATTTTATGTTCATGTTGAGAATGATCATAGTTTTTAATTTGAAAAAAAAAAAAAAAAAAAAGAGCAAGTTTTCCTGTGTTTCGAGAAAAAAAATTCAGTAGTCAGTTACAGTGAGGGTGATGTAAATTAATGAAATTAATTTAATAAGTTAATCAAAACTTGGTTTCTAAAGTAGTTTATGCTTTAAAAAATGTTCATTTTTACTTGGTAATTTTATTAAAGGATTTAGAGACAATCCTAATTTTTAATATTCTTACATCGATTATTTTGTTTTTTAATGATAAGAACACATTTTATATTAAAATATTATGCGAACGCTGTTACCCATATATAGTTACAGCATTTTGATGCATAATGGAAATTCAGAATCTTAATTTCTATGAATATATGAATTTTCTTTATGGCTTTTGAAATCTGTACTACCAATAAAAATGTATATATTGATGTATGGGTGTTGGTGTATATGAGTATTGATGTTCTACAGGATACACCGCTTAACTTAGAGCTACCAAACTTAGTGCATATATACTTTGGAATGCGATAATGAGCATCTCGGAGCATTTTGTAAACATTTTCAATTAATTTAAAATTAAGAGAAATTCTGAAGTATTTCCACCAAAACTTCCTAAAGTATGGCAGCACAAAAAATTACTTTTTCATTATTTTAAAATTGATAAAATGTCTTTTTAGTGACAAGCAAAATTTTTAACATCCATTAATACTGGGAACCAACTGCTCTGAGAACCAACTCTGATAAAGTGACCAGGTATCCTAATTTAGCTGCAACTAAAGGGTTACACTCTTTGTGCCAGATTGTTCGCTCTCTCTCTCTCTCTTTCTGTCTTTCAAATATCTATCATTTCTCGTGTTACAGCTCAGAAAATTTAGTTATTCTATACATGAGGGATGTTAGAAAAGAATTCTCAACAGTGGTAGACTATGAAAATAACAGCTGAAAATGAAGATTGTAGATCAGGGATCATAGTTTTACTTAAAAGTTAGAGCACGTAAGATTATCTTTAAAGAAATTTATTTCAAAAATATTAAAAATTTAGATCCTTTTATATCTCTATTTATATTCCTTACTTTATTCTAATTTTGTTTCTGGTTTTGTTTAAGTAATTAATATGATTAGTAACCCAAATGAGTGAAACACCTTAATGTTTCTCTCCTATATCAAAACATATGCATCTGGGATTTTAAGATGCTTAAGCCTAATTACTGAAATGAATCGAATTTTATTTTTAACTAACATTGGAATATTTTCCCCATTTACTGAATTCTCCAGAAAGATGGCTTTATTGAAGCGAGGAACGGAAATAATTCCTCTGTTGAGACTACTCGTTCGATAAGTCGTAAAACTTAAAGTTCTGTTTCAGAATGCTCTCAAAGATTGAGGAATATGCCATAATGAATATAAAGCTATAAATATGTCTTTATGTGATCAATGTACTTTCTTGTATGAAAAAATATATTTTGGAAAAGTACAATAATCACAGTGGTAGTTTATTGTTAGTGCGGTACTATAATCTCATTAATGGTGCAAAAAAAAGTCATGATATTTCATTTTTTTTTCAAAAAAACAACAGCACTTTATTCTTAAGTAATCCAGGATTTTTACTTTCAGAATATAATATAAATTTCAAATAGAAAAATGGTGATCAAGCTACTAAAATAATAAAGACCTCTTCCATTCCATACGTCTATGTTTGCTCAATCAGCTCAGTGATGCTCGTCAAAAAATATATATCAAATAAAATGTGCAATAAATGATCTGCAATATTTGTCATTTTTATTTATAATTATTAATAATTGACACCTTCTTGTAAAAAATTTCATCTGAATTATATTTTAGAAAATTATTTATGTATTTTTTTCTGAGGAGGGATCTCTAACAGAGGATGAAAGAATATTTCTATGATTTAAATGTGTTTCTGCCCAGACAACAAGAATCAAGACCACAATTCAACAATGACCAGAGAGAAAAAGAATAAGGATGTATGAATGAGGAACTCACCCTCTCTCCTATTAGAGTGGAAACAAGAAGGTATCAGTTGGCCGATTTGCAAGTTGAGGCTGATCTGATTTCAGCTCTAATGTCTGTCAGTTCGAAGGAAGAAAGGGTTGCCTTTGCTCTCCAAATCAATCAACAAATTGTGCGCTTAGTAGATATTATTCGCTATTTACCGATAGCCCCGAGTGCGTTTCTTTTGCTCATTGTGGAATTTTCTTTTTTTCTCGCATTTTTTATTATCTTTTTTCCCATTTTCTTTGATCATCGAACACTCGGAATGGAAAAGTAAGCAAATTCGATTAAAAAAAAATCAACTTTAAATAATAATTTTTGGACGTGCTGCAGTTTTTCAGTTCTAAGGGATGAATCGTCACTGCATAATCGTTAAAATATTCGAAATCGAAACTTTAAATGTGCATCTCGTTTTAAATGTAAATATATTTTCTTGAATCCAGAAAATGATTTAAAAAAAATATGTCTGTACATTTTCTATCTCATGGTAGAAAAAGATTTGCATAGTACTCACATTATATTCGTATAGTATTTGTCGATTTTTTTAATTGTTTCGTTCTTAAATAATATAATTTTTCTTATTTTTAATTATTGCAGTTATCTTTTTTATATAATAGTTTTATGATTGTTTTATTATTTAATTTTCATTATTAATTAAATTTTTCTTTTTTAATAATTAAAGTGCCTTAAATTCAGTACCAATAATTTATGGATTCAAAGATACATCTTGATGGATTGATTGCGATAGAAAAAAAATTGTAGGGCACGACTTAGCAGGTTATTTTCGTAAGACACGCAGAGTGAGAGAGAGAGAAAGAGAGAGAGAGAGGGAGGGGGAGAAGAAATGTTTTTTTCTTTCAGGTATTTATCAAATAAAACTATCCAAAGGTATATAAAAGAATTTCTCATAGCGCAGGGCTCATTGCGCGCTTTACCAAGGGGCACTATGAACAACTTTGTGCCTGGGACATTCATGGACAAAAATGTTCTTGCACAACTGTTTTGTTCAAAAAATTATAAAAATACCAAAAAATACCGACTGTGCGGTAACAAAAAATTTTCATTAGCTGGCAAAGAACAATTTAAAAATGAAAAATCATATTTGAAAATGTTTTGTAAAAATCAATTTATTTGATGCATTGTAAAGAATGTGATTTGAATTATATAAGACAAACCAGTACTGAACTTAAGAGAGTAAATAGCCATAAATCTACTATTAAAATTATTCACTTATTATTTTATAAAAAGTGAATCTTTTGTCTATGAACCAATACACTTTCAATATCATAATTCTGATAATATCAGTATTTACATTTTGGAATATAATATTGTTAACTTGACCCTTTAAAGGGCCATTTTTTTCTAGTCATATTTGTTAAAATATTTTTAGGCTTGAAATTAGAATAAGGAAAGGTATTCATTTAATTTATTAGACAAATTTAATTTGATTAATTAATTAGTTTGGTTAATTAATAATTAAGTACAAATCAAGATGCAACATTTTGTCTGAGATAAAGAACTGAAGCATCTAAGTTTCTGACTTACTATAAAAAATTGTCAGAACTTATGCCAACCTACATAATTTCATACAAAGATTGATAAATTTGGTGGGAAGCATACTTCGCATGGCCCTAGAAAGGTTTAAACAGAAGATTAGATTTAGAAAATATTTATATTGTAATTTAAAAACTTTGTTTCCATATGGACTCAATAGTGAATAAATAATGAAGGTTACGGGGATTTAGATAACATCTGTATTTATAAAAAAATTTAACGTTCCAAAGACTTTTTGGATAAAGAAAATTATATAAAAGATCCAAGAAAAATAAAAGATTCAAGAGAGGTAAAGGTGGAAGCTGCAATTATGATATTATGTTTGAGGATGTTCAGAATTATTGTAACTTGGATCATAATAGTGAGAACATTCTTAAAATTAAAAAATACCTTTTTGGCATTAGAAAAAATAAAATTAAATGGTTTATTAATAATAAATTTGGAGATTTAAAATTTGAAAACTCTTTCATAAATTTATAATTCTAGATCTAATTAAATTCAAGCTTAATATTAAAAGAAACGATTTACTTTTTAAAAATAAAAATAATTTAAATAGGGAATTCTGTGTAGTGAGTTTATGGATATTAGTTTCGAAAATCTGAACTTATCTAAAATTGTGCACAACAGTAAAGAATTTTTTCCTTTAAAGGATAAGGTAATTGTTTCAATAGCATCTAGTTATTCAGCAACTTTAAGAAAACAAATTTGTAATTATAATCACTATAGCAAAAATTTAGATAAGATAAACAAAATAGATTGTAATTGTAACAACGAAATTTATAAAGATTATATAGATGCTAATAAAGGACATATTATTACAAGGAATTTCAAAATTATTGATTCTTTAAGCGAATTAATGGGAAAGGGAACAAAATTTAGATTTCAAGAAAAAATAAATATTAAAAAAATCTTAATTTTTATTGAACAAGATTTGGATATTTTTATTTCCAAATTATTTAGGATATACCATTGACTTTCGGAGGAGTTCGGAGAGTGGAAAGTGAAGATTTTGGTTGAAATTAAGATTAACTCTGATAGAGGAAGAGCGAAAGATCGAGGAATTTATTTTAACAAATCGTTGAAAAAAAAATAAAGAAAAATCTAAAAGAGAGGTTTGTTATTACTGCACTAGATAAATCATCAAATAGTTTCAGTTTAATTTGTAAATATTACTATAAAGCACTTCTAATTAATGAATATAAATCTAATTCGACGTTCATTTTAAATAGTACCGGGAAAAGATATAATAACTTTCACTAATAAGACTAACATTAAGACTTGCTCTTTAAACTATAATTATTTGTTCCCAACAGTAAAATTCCATAAAAAAACCCTTTTAAATTTAGATTCGTAACTTGTAGCACTGGTAGTTATAATTACTACATGGGAAAACCTTCTTTTAAAAACTTAAAAATTATCCTGAATAAAATTAAAGATAAAGATAACATTGTAATTAATAGTATTTTCTAAGAGTTAACAGTATTACTAATACTTTTGATTTTGAAAATTTGTACAGAAATCTACTTCATGAAAAATTAATGATTGTCTATATTTTTATGCATGTGACTATCAAAATAATGGAAACACCTGTGAATAAAAGTGACATTTTTGAATGCGCTTCGTATAAGCATTAAAATATAATAATAGCCACTAGTTTTTTTATAAATAGGAATGTTCTATTATGTGTTAGCTTTATTAAAGTTCTGCAATTTTTGGATTTTTTTCAAAAGCGTAAAATATCGGACTTCTCAGATTTTCAAAGAGGCCAAATTGTAGGAGCCCGTCTAGATGGAGCAAGTGTGACTGAAATATCCCAACTTGTAGGAGTTTCTAGAGGTACGATGTCTAAAGTCATGACAGCATACTCACAGTGCGGCAAGACAAGCTCGGCAATTGGGCAGAAAGGAAAGCTCAGTGAAAGAGACCGACGGGTATTGAAGTGGATTGTAATGTCTAAAACGCGAACATCTGCAGCAAAAGTGAAGTGACCGCAGAATTCAATACCCATCTGGATTCTACATTGTCAGTGATTATAGTTAGAAGGCACCTTCCTAAACAGAACATTTATGGCAGAGCAGCAATTCCCAATCCACTTGTTGCAAAAGTTAATGGTAAACGTCGTCTACAGTGGTGTCACACTCACAAAACTTGATCAATTGATGTGGAAGAAAACAGTATGGTCTGACAAAATGTGTTTTATACTTTTCCCTACAATAGGACAGTTGCACGTTTGGAGGACACCTGCACAAGCATATAATCGTGATTGTCTCCTTCCAACTGTCAAGTATGGAGGTTGATCTGTCATGATATGGGCAGCCATGGTTTACTGCTGAACCAATCGTACCCTGAAAGGAAGGATCACTGGGGAGAAGTATAGAGAGTTTTAGCTGATCAGGTTCATCCTATGATGCAAACTTTGTTTCCTATAATCGATGGAATCTTCCAGGATGATAATGAACCTATCCATGCAGCGAGACTTGTCCAATCATGGTTTGATGAGCACGAGGATGAAGTTAAACATCTGCCTTGGCCCGCATAGTCACCCGACCTCAATATGATTAAACCGCTATGGTCTATTTTAGAGCATTCATTACGGAATCGATATCCTGCACCGGCATCTTTCCCAGAACTTTCACAAGATCTCTAGAAAGAATGGTACAATATTCATCTAAACACTATCAATACTTGTAAGAATTAATTTCTAGGGGAATCCAAACTGTATTACATGCCAAAGGTGGTCCTACACCATATTAATAAAGGATTCTTTATAAATCTAAGGTGTTTCCATTATTTTTATAACCACCTGTATATAACGAATATTTAAATAGAGATTTTATTACAAAACATAACTGGCTTGCATTATGTAAATTTAATATTTACAAAAATTATGTTTTTAACGGGATTACTTTTTATAAACAAGTAAGGGGAATTCCGATAGGAACAGCTATTTCAAGTGCTTTAGCCAATATTTTTCTACATTTCTAGGAAAAAAAAACAATTAAACATAATTTAATAAACGGCTGGATATTTACTTTTGTTAAACGCAGAAAATGCTAATGTTGTTATTGACTGTTATACCAAATATTTAACTGAAACGAACGAAAGTCAACACAAAGCTACCTATCTGGATTTAAAAATAGAAATTTCTAATGCAAAAACTTTAGAAGGTATTTACGATAAAAGGGATGAATTTAACTTCAAAGTAATTAAGCTTAGTCATTGTCATTCTAATTTAAATTCAAAATTTTTCAAAAATTTGAATTTTTCACAATTTGACAGAATTAAAAAAATTGTAATAACAAAATTTCTTATATTGAAGCAACAAGCAATCTCATTAAAAACTTAATTTCTAAAAATTTTCTCCAAAACTTTTGCATTATAGAAATTCTAATAAGAAAAGGTTTGTCTTTTTTCTAATATGTATTCCATAATTTTTAATTTTTTCACAACTGAAGGTTTGTTTCCTAGTTTATTCTTTTTTGGTTTTTTAGGTCATTAGATGGCGCTGAGATCGTCCAATGTATTTCTTGTGATGACGAAGCATTTGACGAAGCTTTACAGGCGTATTCAGTTTTAAACGCTGGAAAGTTGAATTTAGTTTGTTATGATCTGAACTTTTAGGTTTATAAAAGTACTTGAACTTTTTACTTTCAACTGGTATGTTTTTAGTTTTCAAACTTTAATGGTTTGTTTCAGTTTGGTTTGATTCAATTTTGTTCTTTGTATACAGTTTGTTTGTAGGCTTTAATGGTTTTATTGTAGTTTGGCTTGGTTCAATTAAGGCTGTGATCTGAATTTTTAAATAATATTTTGATTATTATTGTGCCATTTATTGTCTTTGATTTTTGATATTAATTCTTATCTTCAATTTCTTGAGATTTTTGGTTCACGAGAGGTCAATACTTGAACTGAAGTAAAATCCTCAAAGAAAAAATCCCTGGTTTGAATCCCTGCCTCAGGATGAAAGTCTTCAGTCCTGGCTCATCATTTCTTACTTTTATGTTTCCTTTATGCATTTAAGGTATCCGAACACGTTAAAAAGGTCAATTTTCTCAAAAAATGACATTTTTTTTAAAAAAAAATTCTATTATTGGATAGACAAGTTTTTAAGGTATCCAAAACAGGTTTTTGTCCCTACGTTAATTAGAAGTAAAGATAATAATATTTTCGTAATGATGGGTAAACCGGAAGTGGACATTTAAATAACCGGAAGTACCGATTTAAAGGGACAGAGACATGTCAAAAATTTGTATAAACACAAATTTCATTTTAAATATAGTTTTAATAAACTTTTAATGAAGTAATGAAACTAATGACACTTTTGGAAATTGTGTGGCAATGCAGAATTACTTACAAAATTTGGCAACAATTTATTGTTTACTTGTTATCACTGCCTCCGTTTATAATATATATTTTTAAAAACGTGTTATTTTCATATAGTTTATTATCTTTGAATAATTTGTAGTTATGGGAAGTAATAAGAACCGAATCTATTCTCGTACGCGTAAATTTAATGGAAATAGATTTACAAATAGTGCTGATAAGAAGAGCAACAAAATTGCTGATCAGGCTATCCAAATAGTGGTCGAAGTAAAGCTTCAGAGTGTTTTGTCTACGGTAGATAATTCGAATGACGCTTCAATTTCTGGTAATAAACATTGAAATGTGATTTTCAATCTGGATATTCTATCTGATATTGTATCATGTTTATGTTGCCCTGTGTGTTTCACAAATGGTGTAAGCCTTGTTAAAGAGTCTGTGTTTGGGTTAGCTGAAATATGTCTATAAAATGTCAGAATTGTGATTTTATAGTA
This sequence comes from Argiope aurantia, assembly GCA_026543865.1. Taxonomy (NCBI): domain Eukaryota; kingdom Metazoa; phylum Arthropoda; class Arachnida; order Araneae; family Araneidae; genus Argiope; species Argiope aurantia. The sequence goes on along the minus strand of JAPMOR010095361.1, from coordinate 1,031,885 downwards.
TCTTTTTGCTCATCTGAGAAAGTGAACAAAATGCATAACATAAATGCAGCTTTTGTTTTTGGTTTGAGACTCATAGGGCGAGGACATTCTGCAGCAAAAAAATTGTGCTCAGCTATGAGTATAATTGCTCCATCCAAAACTTGTTTCAGATATCTTGAAAAGAAATTAGAGTGTGCTGCTGCTGTTGTTTCAGGTAAAGCCATGAATGAGGCTGCTTTTGAAATAAGAAAAAATAAAAATCCAGATGAAATTGTTGAGTATGGTGTGTCAGTCGATGGAACTTGGCAACGTCGAAGGCACACTTCTTTAAATGGTTGTGTGTCAATCATATCTGTTGATTCTGGAAAGGTGTTGGACATTGAAGTGATGTCTAAAGTGTGCAGGTTGTGCAGAACAACAGATGATGAAAATCACTCCCCAAAATGTGCAAAACATATTGGATCATCAGGTTCCAAGAAGACAGTAGGTGTATACCGCATTTTTGAAAGATCGACCCAAATGAGAAATCTGCATTATGTTAGCCTTTATGGCGATGGTGATTCGAAAGGATATGATGCAATGAAAGATATGTATGGTAAAAACAATGTTAAAAATGGCCAGTGAATGCATTGGCCATATTCAAAAACGAGTCGGTTCAAGACTTAAGTGCTCACTCCAAATCAAATAACTCAAAGTATAATTATCACATTACTATGAAATTTGGTACACTTTGTCTTTATACTATTTTCTAGGGAATGAAGTAAAAGAATATTGATTGGGTGAATAGTTTTTAATTTATAGCTTATTGTTTGAATAATAACGTCATAAATTGACTAAAAATTTCATGATAAATCTTCGATTGGTTCTAAAATTTTTATTTATTATTATAATCATATGATTGTAACTCATTCCCTAGAGAAAACTATGCAGTTTATTTTAGTATAAGTTTTGTTTGGATAAAAGTAATAGCTTTTGGTGAAGCAAATTTGAAGTTTTTGAAGAATTTGCTTAAATTTATGCTATAAAATGCCAATTTTCAAAAATTTTGATATCCTATTACTAATTTTGAATGGTGTTAAACCTAGAAATATGATTAAAGTATGCCTGCACCATGTGTTTCTAAAAAAATGCTCCGAACGTGTTCGGATACCTTAAGCTCAATATTTATTTTCTAATTTGGTTGAGTTCATTTGTGTTTTAGATGTAGCAACATTAGTGCTCTATAAATACAATGTATCTTTTATTAGTTTTGATTCAGGAAATATTTAATTTTAATTCATTTCCCATAAAGATTGCTTTTTAGGTTGATACTTTCTTTGGCTACTGAACTGATCCAAAGCAACTAATGACCACTCAATTGTTTAAAAATAATAGAAAATGAAATTTCATTGTTCATTCCATAGATTAAGACAACAGTTTAGTATGAAAAAATGTTTCTTTTTTCAATCCCCAAAAATAAATATTTAGTCGTTTGGAATTGATTAAACAACAGTCCATCTGAACTAGGTATTTTCATTTGATAAGATAGACAGAATTTGCGAAGATTCAAGAATCATAGAATCTGTTCTAAAATCTTTTAAGATATTACTAAAATCTTTTAATTTAAATACTTTTGTAAGATATTTAAATATATCTTGTAAGCTTTCTTTACAATTATATTTGATTATCAAACTTATTGGTGTTCACTAGTTTTATAGTTTGGTGCTTATCTCTTGCTTAATTTTCTTATAGTATTTTATTGTTGTATGTATTTAGCTTTGATTGTATAATTGTATAATAATTGTTATATAATTAGAATTTTTGAAATAATTTGTTTATTAAATTAATTTATGTTTTAATAGTTGATTTTAACGTCAATGTATTGTATACACCAATTCTCGTCTTCAAGGAAACTTCTATTTCTTGGGATTTTTCTGGTCACGAGGAGTCAATACTTAGACGAAAGTCACACACTGAAAAAATGTTGATTTGAATTATTACTTGAAAGTGGCCCATTGGAAAAGTCTTCAGACAGAATTCATCATTTATTATATTTTATTTTATGCAATTTAAATTTAAGGTCATTGATTATTTCTAGTTTTATTTTGACAAGCTATATGTCATGGTATTATGTCTCAGTATATGAATATGGTATTTAAACTGGCGGAAGTATTAACCCGAAATTTTCTTGCATACACTAATTAATGTGGTTTTTTTAATTATTAATTCTAAACAAATGTCGAACATTATTTACGAAAGGACCAATTAGAGTGCGATCTTTGGCAATAAATTGCTAGGATTCGATAAATACAAAACCACTAGTAAACAGAAACTGCACTTTGGACGCTTTTTTCCGATCGGTTAAAACCAAAACTTAGCACAGAATCAGAATTATATTCACAAAATCGCATTCCAAATATCAAATATTTAAATCATTGCGTTTTTGAGTTATAGCCTTTACATGCTTGTAAAAATGCAGACCGACAAATGGTCATCTCCTTGACGAATTTCCTTTCAAATTTGATGCTTATCTACACATTAAATGTTAAATTTATGTACAAAATTTCATTAAAAATGTTCTCTTAGTTTTATAGTTTTATTAATTTATATTCAGACAGATGTCCAAAAAAATTTCCTCCTTATGGATTTTCTTTTGAAATATGAGAGAAATCCACAAAATTAGATTTTAGATATCAATTTAAACCATCTAGCTCACATCATTTTTGAGTTATGTTCAGATGGATAATGACAGGTACATGGACAGACATAATTTCGATAATGTGTTTTCAAACTTTGGGAAGTCCGAAGTATAGAGGTTTGTCAAAAAATTCGAACTCGAAAATGTAACAATCTTTACATACTTTATACATGAGACAATAAAGAAATTGATAATTTCTGATATGTGGTTATAGCATCAAAATTCTAGATATACAAAATGCTATACCAGAGATTGTAAATGTGAAGTTGTAAGCTTGAGGAGACAGGTACTTATCCAAAATATATAATATATTTTCTTCTCACCTATATAAAGACCGCGCTACTCTGGTGGAGGGTCCTACGGGGGCACCTCGAAAAGAGAATGAGATGCTTCCGGTATGATGGTTGGATCTCGTCACCCTGGTGGGTACATAAATAAGTGGAGGATCTGGCTCCTCCCATCGTTGACGGAACGTACTTCCTTCGGGAAGGGTTGTACCTAGGCCGGTGATGGCCCTTAGGACTCAACCACAGTTCCCGCCAATGTTGCTGTTGCTTCGGTCCGGTTATGCAGTTTTCTTTATCCGTGTGCCTTCGGGCGGGTCGGAGAGTCAATGATTAGATTTACTCTGGTGGTAAGATCTCGGTTTTGCGGCTAGAGAATTTCATATTCGAAATCCGATTTCAGTGAATAATCGCCATATAAGCTGGTACAGTGCATATGAAACCCGTTTAGATCGAATGTCTAAATACTAGAGTGGTACCGAAGTGTGAGAAAGAGGGGGGTGCCATATCAGATATCTTTCTCGTTATCTGACCGTGAATTGAAATTACAAGATTTCCTTCCAAATAATCTTCATATTGCTTCAAAGGGGAGAGTAAATGCAACTAAGGCAAATCAATTTTCACTTATGTAGCCAATCAAATTTATAAATATGATCTTAACGACTTTGGTAATCATGAAGAGCCAAATTTTAATAAAGGAATATGCTTAAAAAAATGGTTTAGTTCACTTCTAAATAAGCTCTACAAGAATAAGACTTAAAAAAAATTTCTAATAAAAAGTCCAAGTAACAGATTACTGATTAAAAAGAAACTCTACACTAAAACAGGAAAATAAAAGCTTTTCACACATGACTAAAGTATTAGAATTTTCGAATTTCCATTTGGAAATAAATTCTTCGCCATCTTTTGTCCTTGGAATTTGGAGTGTAAGCAACCATTTAACCGTCCCGTATCCCTGGAGAATAACTCAGATCACCTTCTGAAGAAGATATGCAACAATTAGATTCATCCGCTGATTATTCATGCATTTATTTCTGCTCGAGTGATTCATTTGTAAAGAACAATGAAATCACGAAAAGGGTCGTTATCCGGAACGTTCTGTTTACTCGGAAATCTATTTTCTTCCTTTCCCAATGAAAACTGTCAATTCTTTGGCGCTTTTTATGCCGAAGTGAGGCCAAATGATAAAAGAAATTGACGCATTGTTTACGGCAAATATAAGCTTATTCTTTAATTTAATTACTCATTTATTGATACTGAATTTTTAATTACTAATTCGTTGAACCTGAAATATGTGGAGTAGTTATCAAGAAAAGATACTCATGAAGATTTCCTATGAAATGTAGTTTTTACTACTTATGTATAAATGGCTACCGTAAAGAGTTGAAGCATATATTTCAACAGTATTTGCTTAAATATTTATTGAATAAAACATACAAAATCAAATGCATAAGCAGGAATAAGTCGATGCGTAAGCAGTTAAGGTAAGTCATAAAATGACTCTCCGATCTGTTCTAAGGCACACGGATAAACTTGAATGACCGAAACCACCGCAATAGCAACACTGGCAAGAAATATGGTTGATTCCTAAGGGCCATCACCGGCCACGGTACAATACCTTTCCCTAAGGAAATACGTCCCGTCATCGATGGGAGGAGCCAGACCCCCACCTTTTCGTGTACCCACAGGGGTAACAGGTAGGAATTAATCAGACTTTGGACAAAATAAAATAAATCTTTTTGTCAGAAAGGTGCTTTGAAATACTAAGTATTGGTGGTTTATTCCAGCAACATCAGATGAAAACTTTTAATAAATAATTTATTTCTTGGATTTGACTAACCCCAAATTTGAAGCTTCATTTGGTCTTTAGAGAAACAAGTAAAATTTGTAATTTAATTAGCATGTTAAAAGTAATGTAATAAGACTTGCAGATTGACTAGCAAGTTGAAAATATCACTTGAAATGAAAAAGCATGTTAAATCCTCCAGATGTTTATCCCGTTTTTTCCGCTGTTTGACAATCATTTCATTTTCTATTGCATCCTGCGTTTTTTTGAGCGTACAGTGTTTATTTTTGCGATTACAGATTTTTATTATATCATATTTTTATCGTGTAACATATAGTATCCGTTCACTTTGTTTGAAAAATATTTGAACTTATTTGCAAACATCGCATCTTAATAGTTATTTTAAAAAACTGCAAAATCAGTCAGGGGGTTTAACAACCCATGGATGCGATTTGTTTTCCATTTTGTTAAACTGTAGAAAAAAATAGACGAATTAGGTATAGAAAAAACATATATAGGTAATGACCAACGATTATGTACTTATTTTGTTTTTCTAAACTTTTTATCTCTAAGCAACTTGTAAGAATAAAAGGTGAAAGCGAACTTTCTTGAGGCTACCATCAGTTGAGTGATATGGCTACAAAGAGTGACAAAAATATTAGATACCTTTCTATTCAGCACTAATCACTTTATTTCCTCCAATTTTGATAGCAGCAGATATTCTTCTAAGCATAAACTCTTCTCTATAAGCCGCGAAAAACTGCCAAGAAGTAATATTAGTCCATACAATTGATATCTCTTTATTGACTCATATTGCTTGACGATCATTTTAAGCAGAGAGCAAATCTTCTTAAAATCGAAATTTTTTTTTAACAAATTTGTAACATATGAGGAACATTTTTTTCTCACTTTATTTCTCAAATTACATTATGCACAAATTCTATCTTCAACATGTTGGGATTATAGTCTGAATTTTTATAGTTCATACAGTCCTTTTCCATTCATCAATTGCCAGTGTTCTTTAACTCCCCAATGCCTTTTTTTTAACTTTCTCGAATAGTAGTATAGAGAAAGTACAGCAATCGTCAAAAATTTCGAATTCAAAATTTTGTCGAATCTATTAGTTTCAGACCTCCCTGAGTTCGAATACATGTTTTTGGAAAATATCCGTCTGTCTGTGAAAAAGATAACTCAAATGCTTTGAGCTAGATGATTAAAATTTGGTATACGGTCTTTACACCAAAGTTGCAGTTTCCTTTCAAATTTTGAGTAAAATCTATTCAGAGGAAGCCCGTCTGTCAGGGTTTTCAAACATAAGTTAACACGATAATTACAAAACAACTAGAGCTAGATGGACGAAATTCAGTTCACAGATTTAACATCTATAGTGTATACAGCTATCGAATTTTCAAGCAAATGCAACTAGGAGTTGAGTGTATGTTGGTCTGGACTTTCAGAAGCATGTAAACGCAATAATTCAAAAACGCAGTGACTTAAATATATTAAATTTGGTATGCGAGTTTGCGACTGAAATCGCAGTTTTGTGTCTAATCTTTTGCGAAAAATGTGTCTCAATCACAAATTCGAATTTTGGATACTATTAACACCTTTCAGAGATTAATCGTCAAATAACCCACAGAGCATGATACAATACTCATTAAAAATGCTAAATTTACATCAAAAGTTAATATTTCGCAACTATTGTACTCCAGTGCTATGTAAGGCGTTCTCCGGGGTGGCAAGTTTATCAGAGAGTATACGAGAAAGTTTTGGAAAGACCACACCCGTTTTTTTTAAAAAGATTATAGTGAATTTAAAGTATCAGTTATTTGTCAGCAGTTACGAAAACCAATTCGTTGTAAGGTCCATCATATAGTGAACTTCATTCGCAATGATCTTGAGTTGTATTGCTGCTCTGTTAACAAGCAGTTCTTCACTTTTTGTGCACAATGCATCTGAATCACCTGATATATCTTTCTACTTCGTGCAATTTCAGTTCAGTTTCATTCAGTTCAGTGCATTCAGTTTTGGTTTAGTTGCTATATTTGTAGGTTTTAAGCCATTGTTAATATTTTCTGTAAGAGAGCATGCCTTAATCTGATTCGCTAAATTATCTAGTTTTTACATGAACAGATGAATTGTAACTTTCGTTTGTGTTTTTGACTAAGAGAAAGGTACAGCGAATCAGTAAAATATATCCGATTTATAACGTTTGTACTGTAGAGGTTGGTTGAAGTTTGATTGAAATGTCTCGTCTTTCTAATATTTTTCTTACTTGATGTATGTAATAATTCTAATGTTGCATTTATATCCCATTACCCATTTAGTTTTGAGAAAGATTTTTCCTTTAACAACAACTTTCTAACTTAGTAAAATGTTATATTAAATTCAAACTCAGAAAACAGAAGTAATTGAATTCTATTCTTACAATGCTAAAACAATACATTAACTATTATTTTTAAAACAAACTTAGCAGTTCATTACACAATTCCAGAAAACTCCACATGCATATAAATTTAACAATTTTTCCCAATAAAGTGCAACACAACATATAACTGTTTAAAATAGAATCAATCTTCCAAATACGAAAAAAAAACCCTTGATGGATGACAAACATATTAAAATCTATCCATTTCTATTTGGAAATAAATTCTTCAAATCTTTTGTCTCTTTGTGTTTGGAGTTAAGTTTGCAGTGAAATATCTTCTGGAACAGGAATGCAACAACTCAACTTCACTTCTAATTATTCATGCATTTATTTCTACTCGGGTAATTCATTTGTGTAGAATAATGAAGTCACGAACGAAATTGCTGTCCGTATCTTTCTGTTTATCCGGAATATCTTTTTTATTTCTTCCCGAATGAAAACTATCAATTACTTGGCGCTTTTTTCGCAAAACTGAGACCAAATAAAAAAGTAAATTGGCGTTAAATTAGGATAGTTTATTGGAAATGGTGCCTCCGGCTTCTTTTCGATATTCACACGCCATTTTAAACAGGTGATATTTATATATGCAATTGTTCCCCGACGAATGTTTTCATCATTTAATAAAATGTTGTCAATGTTGTTTCTGGATGATTCAGAAGATGAAACTTTTTATTGAGATGAAATAATTTACAGTATTTTTCTAAATACTTGCAAAAACTTTTATAACTTTGTTGAAATTGAACATTGAAGTTATTGAAAAGAATATGATGAAATTCAAGTTTAGTTTAGTTATATTAACGCCCCATTTTAAAGCAACACTAGGGTTATTCTGGGATTGATAATTATTTTTGAACCGAGTCAAATGACGAGGTCGACACCTGAGCTCACACCCTCTTCAAACTTCCGCATCACACTAGTAGGAGGACATTCGCCTCCGACGGTTTTAATGTGAGCCAGATTCGCTTACTCGCCAGTTCTTCAGTGGAATCAGGTCTCGAAATTGAAACTCTCCTGTTCCGAAGATGAGACCAGGCCAACGAGGCTTGATGCAATTCTTGATTAAGGTTATTGTAGAAGAAAAAACATTGTTCTTGTTTATAAAACTTATTGTGTTACTTAACTTGTGTGTTTACTTAACTCTAAAAACATAATAATCAATAATCAATTCACAATTATTGTAAACATCATAATTAATTCATTTATAAACATTTCATTAATTGAAGTAAGACGCAAAAAACAGTTTTGCAATTTTTATCACGAATATAATTTTTTTTTGTCATTATTGGATTGTTTCTCTAGATGTTGCTTAAATTGAATTCTATAAACTGAGCTATTGGGTAAAGTCAGTACTTAATGTGGGTTTACACTCGACCAGTAATAAGACAGCCAGTGAGACAACGCATGCGCAGAAAGGGACTAATTTATGTTTGCCACAATTTCATAAGACAGATCCATGCATTACATACTTAGCTGTAAATTGCCGTTTTGGCGTACCTGAATTTTTCTTTTTCACTTCATATAGTATTAAAATGACAGATATTTACATAAAGAAACTTGGTAAAAAATAAAAGGCCAACATACTTAAAATTGGAAAATATAGAAAAATAAAAGGGGGAAAAAACACAACTATGTGAATCAGAAAGAACAAAGAGCAAAAAATGTCGTAATTACTCTATAATAAGTGATATATTTTTTCACACCAAAATAACCCACCAAATTCTACAAACGCATGCCCAATAAGGGGAAAAAAAAAATTGAGTATCATGTTATTGTCCCGTCGGGACAAGTACTTGCTATGAACCGCTGCCTACTGACTGTCTTATAACTGGCCGAGTATAAACTTACCTTTATGACATCTAATGTTACATGCTCTCTGATATAGTAAAGTATTTGATATTTTTCAAATGACAACTATATTCAATCTGCTTCAAATTTCTGAATAACATTTTAGTGTTTAGTAGGCGTTCCACTTTCTAGTCAAGAATCCGAGATTAGATACAAATTCCTATATGAATAATAAATAAAAAGCCACAAATCTATGACATTTGCTGTAAAATTAATAAACAGATAATTAAACATTGCCGATTTTGAAAATATTGCTACCCAAACCAGACTAAACAGCAATCGCCATGGCTTAATCGGCTGGCAACACGCTTCTGATTGGTAGGTTGGGATTCCTTTATTTAAAATATTATCTATTGTTTATATAAAGTCTGGAATATTCTAGATCTTTCTTGAACATTTAAATTGGATTGTTTCCGAACATTCCATATGTGTATAAAAAACTAGCCATATTAATGATGTGTAAGTTCACAGTCTCGTGCTGTTGTGAGTTTCTTAGTTCTAAAAAATCTAACTATTTGTTTAAACTAACTGCATAGTTCTTTACATTTTCGTGACAATATCTTGCTACAATAATAGATAATGGAAATTGTTATAGAAATACATACAACTCTGCTATTTCAAATCGGAAGGATTTATTATAAATTCATTCCTTTTTAATTGGTGCGATGTTGAACGAATTTCACCTGAATATGAAATAAAGGAAATGATTTCTACTGTTATAAAAACTGCAGAATGTTAAAATAAGTATTAATTAATTTCAAAGTACTCACTAGATGGTTAATTTAACTATGTCCAAATGTTGCATTCCAAGAATGACGGATAGAAAAACATATGAAACTTTGATACAACAGATGGAATTGCTAGCAAAATTACACATTTTGCGATATCATGCAATAACTACATGATGTATACAATAATATGAGAAGAGATGTAGTAATCCATATATATGTTTTTCATCAATAAAATGTTATTTTAAATTTTATATATGATATTTTCATACAGCAATGATGATCTGTTTTGCTTTGCAATATAGAAAAAAAAACTTTTCAACGATGTTTGAATTGTTTTAACAAATGGAAATCGCAGTTTTCTGTAGCTGGCCAATAAGAGGCACTTCCCTTTTAACCCTAGTACCACATAAAAAATCCTACCCAAAGATAATTTCTTATTTATACACCCACTACCAAAGTTTTGTTCGTGCCTCCACGCACCGCACATGACTTTTACGAGAAATTAAAAATTCAAGGGACTCGGGTCCGCTTCTCTATGGGCCTCTGGGGAATGCTAGGTCCCTTTTCGCACCAAAAAGTGAGGAAGGGAGGGGTTAAAACGGTAGTTGAAGTTGATGAACACATCATAGGGCTTCTTCAGGTTCTTTTTTTTTATAAATATTTTTGAAAAAAAAAAAGCTCTGCAAATAACTTTTTCGAATACTTGTGTGATTTCAGTTATTTTTTTATGAATGATTTCACAGATACATGTAGCGTCATTTCATAGATCATTTATATCTGTATGGAAATGTAGAAAATATTGCTATCGTCGAAAAATTTGGTCCCATGATTTTCATAACTTTTTATGTTTTAGATATCCTTAATCCGAAAAACAAACACATTTCAAAAAAATCCTATAGGCTCAGTTATAAGTAATGTTATAAGTTTGCCGTGTTTTCTACAAGAAGACACGGCAAACACAGCCTAAACAAACACAGTCTAGCAGTTACAATTTTCAGTTCAGAAGTAGCAAATAGGGAATAAATAGCTGCAATATTACAAAGCGCTGAGACAGAGCTCAAGAAGAGAGACTCTGCTTCACTATTTACGTCTCTCAAATCGTCTGCTATTCTCAACTGGTTGCTTGCTTGAATTGAACTCAACTTCCGACTTAATACTGACAGACTTCAACTCCCAACTTTTTATAATTTCTAGCAAAGAAGATTCCAGAAAGGTCGCAAGAACTTACGTCCTGATGAAATTATCATCAAGATTTTTGTAGTCTCACGAATTTTCTATTTTGACGCCAGTCTCCAAATCCATCACCACATAACCAAATGAGGGGCAAATTTGTTGTCAAGGCCGTGTGTCATTGATCGTCATCCATTTATTTTGCATCAGAGCTATCTGTAAAATTGTCTTACTAAACAGTTCACATACTGCTCTTGGAAGCAATATTAGAAATTCGCATGTAGTTTTCACATCAAAATTATAGATCTTTCTCAGATTTTAGTGTAAATTCGTTTAAAAGAAAGTCTGTGTTCTTCATTTATTCGTGCGCGACAGGATAAATTCTAATCTTACGTACTACATCGATGCAGTATTATTGAGAAGTGTAATATTTGGCTATTAATCGTCAAATATCGCATGCTATATGGGGTAAAATCGTTAGATTCACATAAAAGTTCAATATTTTGATGTTATTGTTAGCCAATGCATTCAATTAATATCTAAACACCAATATTCTTTACTATATTTCGAAGCTCAAAATTCTTATCTGTAGGACTTTAAAAATAAAAAAATTCGGCTAATGTGGCCTTCACGGTCTTGCTCAAGGCTGACTTTTATGTGGGGAGAGGGGTAACTGTATCTTTATAGAGAAAGTTTTGGGGAGAAGATTCTCGGTGATTTTAAAGCTGACTCTTTCATTTGTCTATTGAATATTAAATTAACAAGAGACATTTCATTCTTCTACCAAAGAGCTTTAAGCGTACGTGGATGGGAAGTTAGCGAATGAACTAGCTTCGTTAATAAGCATATTAATGGTGTCGGATCGAATTATCTCTACTCCGATGATAGGACATGCCTCCAATGAAAGGGATTCGTCTATAGACTATGATAATCATAAGAAATTCAAACTCAATTTTTGAATGTTGTCTTAACTTTAATCATTGAATTATTCGGTGTTAAAGCAATGCGGGGTCAATTGGTTTATGGAACTTTACATACTTTAATAAAGCATTTACTTCATTGCGATCTAGCTCCTCCATGTCCAAGATTCAGTGTAATCCTCTTTGTTCAGTATATTTTATATAAATAATAAAAATATCGATTTTTACGGAAAAAATACTTTGAAAAATACTATATTGATATGGAAAATATATTAGATGAATGTTAATATGCGAATGTGTTCTCATTTGCTCATGGCATTGGTTTTATACGTGATTTAAATTCTTATAATTTCTCATTCTTTTCTATTACATTCATTTAGATATAAAATGCCAGAGGGACACAGAAGACCCCTTAAAAATTGTGGGCCTTGAGCAAATTCTTATTTTTCCGAATCCTACACAATGAGTTGAATACAGCGTGGTGTTTCATTCCATTTTTTTTGTAATTCATTTGACTAACAGAAGCCAGTCACTGACTTGACTTTTCCCGGCTTCTATACATCAATATTTAATTTTTAAAAATAAAAAGAATTAAATAGCCATATTTTACCCAGCATAGAATTTGGTCATTTTCGTTCTGACAATGTAGTTGAATCCATTATAAAAGTAAAAATTATGAGTAATAGAATAAGAAAATAGTAAAATGTGTTACTTTTAAGTTTATCTCTTTCTATTTTTTTTTGGAACTCTCTTCAATTCTTAAATATTTTATTACTTGCATTTTAAATTTTATTTTTATTTAGTCTGGTTAATTTTGTGTTTTACGGAATTTCACCCTTTATCCTCTTTCTTTCGTCTTCCCAGACTGAAGTCCAGAAAATCTTTTCATTCTATTTTAAACCAACTTCCAGTTTACAAAAATTGCCTTTTGAAGCGAAGAATCAAGTACGATAGAATAAAACATTCAATAAATAAAACATACTGTGATTTGCCTGGCAGGGTCCAAATCACAAAGGAACAGTATCCAGACAGAAAAAAAAGAAAATTGTTCGAAAACACAAGAAAAAATGGGATATGGAGGGGGACATAAATTGACTTTGATATTATTCGTTGTTGTAGTAGACCTACTGCATCATGCTTTTGTTGTTCTAACATAAGATAAGAATTTTAATTAAGAGCAGTAGGGAACTATATATAACTCTTCTCTCTTATTTTTATTCCGTAATTTAATTTTTTTAACGAGCAAGTTGGTCACTTAAAAAGTAATTTATATGTTCTGTACAATACACGGCAGCTTTCTCAAGTTAATATGCATATACGAAATATAAATTTAAAATAATGACTTATAAAACGTGATCTCTTAAAGTAAAAAAAGCCAACTCATAAATAAAAGCTAAGTGGATATAAAAGAAACATGAATTAAGGCCTTAAGTCGAAACTGTTGCTCCTAGTTTCATAAGAACTAGCATTTGTGCAATTTCAAGAGAAGTTCCATATGCAAGTGAAATTAACGATATTGCTCCTGCCAGCAGAACAACCCTGGCACGATTAAAACTGGATATGAAGCCTAAAAATGTTATCCCTTAATATGTTTTTAATGCCCCCACTTAGCCGTAATTTTTCTTGGAACAGATTTGCGTAATTGCGGAGAGCAGGTGTCATTTAAAAAATAGCTGACAGTTATGGAATAAAAACTGCAAGTTTCTCAAAACTAGAACGAGTTACTTATATGGTGGAAGCAAAATATTGTTATGGATCATTTACTAGCAAAACACATATATAAACGAGGCTTCGCTGTTTTTTTACTTTCGAACTATAGAGAAATATTTTATAAAATAAATTCTTGCTATATCAAAATATTTCTTTTTACGTAATTTCTAATTTATTTTGATTGAAAAATAATTGAAGAAAGATTCTAAGTTAATTTTCAAGATTAACTTCTTGCCACTAAGAGTATTTGGAAATAGGCCTAGCAAGCACCAACTCTTCTGTTGATTGCAAGACGAAGAACCTAATATTTTGAATTCTCAACTTGATTGTCTTGAATTTGGCAGCCGGTCGTCAAATCATCTCCAAACTGTGTCAGAAGGAAGATATTTCAATCCAGTGAGTTAAACGCCCAGAAAGTCCAGGCATGCAAGGAATTTTCTGCAAAATCGAAGCTCGAATTCGGAACTTTCTAGTCCGAATTCGACGTTCTACTACTAGGTCTGAAGCGAAAGGGCGATACCATAGGATTTAATGTCCATCAAGTAAACATGAGATTTTTAGGGAAACTGAATCATAGAATCATGTTTTGTGATGATAAATCTATACTTATTACCAGAACATAGCAGTCTCATGTTGCTTTTTAATGTAAAATTATGAGAATCAGCTTTTCAATAAAATAAGTGCCTGGAATTTTTTAAAGAAACCTTTGAATAATCATCGTTAAAAAAATGCTTTCAATCAATTAAAGAGTAGTTTGCAAAATTTTAATATCTAAATGGCTTATAAATCTACTGAAAAATTACAGGGTTTCGACAATACTTTTTCTCTATTTTGATATACTTACTTTTGTTCTGAATAAGAAATAATCGACTTTTCTTCCATTGATTTCTTAATATTCTGTAATGTTTTTTACTTGTAAACTTTGTTATATTAAAATATCAAAGACATTGGGCTTAAGGCATGAAATAATAAGCAAATAATTTTTGAAAATAAATTAAACATAGAACCGTAAGTAAGAAAATTTTCCAATGGGTGATCGATTAATGAAGTTAATTTGCTAAAAGACTTTGTTAGTTACTCAAATAGTTTTTTTTAATTGATAATAGAATTAACGTACATTTATATGGAAATCCGATTAATTAATTTGGAAAATCCAAGATAAATTTTAAAAAATTAACAAAGATTTACAACTTTTATTATTTGTGAAAAAATAATAGCTTTGCATGTCTCTTCCATGATTTACATGATGAGCATAGTTCTTGATATTTAATTTTTTTGGCCTCATATTATTGTATTTGTTTTTGTAACATGCGTATCAATGCACCAACAAAAACTTTAAGATCAGAAATAAATTATGTAATTTAATAAATAGTTAAACAGTTGTGGTACATATCCATAAAAGACTTTTCTTCCAGCAGAGAAGTTCCCGGAGAAGAATATAGTTTTTTACCAGCAATCGTCATATGTTACTACGTAGGGCTAATGGACCCCGAGGAATGATGTTATTTATCACACCTTTTCATTATATTTAAGTTTAAAAAGAAGGGTATACGTTCTAATTTTTTATTTCGATATCTAAGAGTGGTGACCGAGGCATCTACGTCTATTTTTAATACCCAGTCTTACGGCACTGGGTTCAATTTTCATCCTGATGAAAAGTTTGCTGTTTCAGACAATTCTATGATATCCAATTCCTGTCGATTTGGCTCAACTGGGTTGTTAACAAGAGTTAATAATAAAGGGTAGCCCTCTAAATATTGCATGTAGAGTAACTCCTTTCATTTATTTTTTATTTGGTGTTCGTTACTTGAAGATGTGTTCTGTCTGAAGGTAAAAATCTTCGAAAAATATTTGTCGTTTGATATTTTTGGGATTCATACTCTTCAATAATAGACCATTGTCTTATAAAAGTGAAATATCGTTCTTAAAATACCGAAATGTTCCTAAGTATCTCAAAATGCAATGTTATAATTATTCAAAACTTCTGAATACCCTGAGGAGAAGAAAACTGAACAAAAACATGAACCAAGAATTATAAATAAAACTGCCTTTGTAAGTTTATTAATCGATATTAAAAGGTTGAAAACTTGATTTGGAGCTTTAGAAAAACTTTAATAAAATAAACAGTCGCCCCCTTCATTTTTATCCATGCATTTTCTTGATATCGCAATCTGCAAACTACAGGTTACAGAAAATAAATTATTAAAGATCCATTAAACCTCTTTTCAACAGTTTTCTTTGGATCCACGTAGACGATCAAAACAGAAATATAACATTATAATTTTTTTTCCGATTACAAATGGTATAATGTGTGCATTTCATGGAATCATTTGAAAATAAATGGTAGCTGAATCATCGATTTGGCGCCAGTTCCGATTCTAAAAAACGCATTTGTGTTTCAATAAGTATGGTAAGAGGAATGCATTTTTTATTTCCTATTTTTAGTAGAACTTCAGTTTTGGAATGTAATATTCTGTTATATAATACCAAGCAGATGGAACGAAATTGATTTTGAACTGTTTTTATTGCGTTCCTTTTGTGTCTCGAAGTCAACGAGGATGATTTAAAGATGTAAAGTAAAAAATTTTCCAGACATATAAGTAACCTTAAAGAAATCTATAAAAACTAGAAAGGAGATTAAATTGAATCAAATATTCACTTATATTATTCATTTGTAATGATTCTGAATTATTCGAGCTTTACATATTTTTAATGAAGTTCTATATATGTATATATACTACTACATTTGTGATTATTATATATATATAATAATAAGCACACACACACACATATATATAAACACACACACATATATATATAAACACACACACACATATGTGACATTTTAAATCTATATTAATTTACTAAGATATTAAAAGCTAGCCGCACATAACTGAAAGCTATGTAACAAAATAACCAATTTTTAATTTCCCATATGCGTAGTATAAAGAAAATATAGTAATTGTCAAAAAATCCGAATTCGAGATTTTGACAAATCTCCGCATTTTAGACCAGCTTGAGATCTTTGGTTGAAATTTGGTATACGATTTTTATATCAAATTTTCGAATTTGTATCAAATTTTGAATAAAATTTGTTTAGAAGAAGTACGTCTGTCCGGCTGTTGTGAAACAAGTTAACCCGATAACTACAAACTAAAATGAGTTAGATAGATAAGATTCGGAATAAAGATTTAACATCTATAGTCTAGACAGATGTCAAAGTTTGAGACAAAACTAACAACGAGATAACTGTCTGTTCATTAGTACTTTCAGAAAATGTTAATGCTAAAATTCAGAAACGCAGTGACATAAATATATTGAATTAGGTATGCGAGTTTGTGACTAGGAGGGCAGTTTTTTGCCAAATCTTTGTTCTAATCATTTGAGAAAAACATGTCTAAAGCACAAATCCGATTTTTGGATACATTAACTGCATGCCAGGGATTAAGCAACAAAAAAACTAGCTTTAGATTCAGTAAAAACGATAAGTTCACGCCGAAAGTTAATATTTCGTTAACTATTGTAAGCCAGTAAGTTCCGTGGAAGGCGTTCTCTGGTATTATAAGTTTATTACAAAGTATGCGAGAATCTTTTGGAGAAACCACTCCCGCTGTTTTAAAATTTTAAGATAGTGTAAGAATAATTTCTATGAAATCTTCCAAATTTATAATAGAAAAAATGTAAAATCGTTTTATCTCCATTTCAACTTCTTTAGAGAGCAGTCGAAAACATTTAGCAGTTAATGCTTCTAGGCGGTAAGGAATAAGTGAGCAAAATTTTGTTTGAATCTATCAAGAGATATAGAATTGTATAAAGTTCAAACAAATGAATGTACAGCTTTATTGATTACTACACGACACATCATCTCGAAAATTATTTATTCTCCTGATGCTATGAATGGACGAAACAATCTTTCATTTCCTAATTTCGGTTAGGAAAACTGGCATAATTAGATAGAAAATAATTAAGAAAAATTCTAATTATGATAATACAAGAATTTAAATGTAAAATAATTATTAGAAAATTTTATTGAGGAAATTCAAATCTAGTTGATTTTATCAGCAATTTTTATCAGCAAAAATAATTAAAAATCTTAACAGAAAATATCCTAATTGAGATTTTTTGTGTCTTCCACGTTTCTTTAACGTCTCTGATATATTTATATTTTCCAATTTTTTAAAAATCAAAACTAAGTTTTCTAGACTTGTTTATGTTAATTCCATTGACTTGTAGTTCAATTAAATGACAGAAATCATGAATACTCTATTGAAGAAGGGCTTAACAAATAACAGGATAATAATTGGAGATAGTCATTCCCAGAAAACCCATCCCCTTAGGGAGTTTAACAATCTAAAATCCACTTTAATTACTTTTATTAACTAAAAAGTAATGAGATTTTCTTCAAGTGCTTACTTCATTCGTCACTGTATGTATAAATATTTTGAAGAAAAATAAAATTTAGTACTTGAAAATTAGAAATAGCAATTTGTGATTCTCCAGAGGTTATTTTAAATGAGATCTCCTAGATATCAAGTAAAAAAATCTACCTTTTTGGTCATCTTGTTAATCAATAAATCTGATATAAAACATGAAGAAATACTGGATGTCATTATAATAAATAAAAAAAGATCAGCTCTACTTCTTTAATTTTTTTTTATTTCATTATTGACTATTTTAATGTTTAAACTTTTTGCGTAAAAGTTAAATCTCCTTCACATTTTTAAAAACTAATTTTCTTTATTTTATTTCTGTGACAAATTGATTTTTAGACAGAATTTTGTGAATAAATTGCTGTCTAGACATTAAACTACATATTTATTTAGCTTTTTTGGTATTAACGTAGAATATATGTTTTACAAGGTTTATTAATTTGGAGGAGGAGATTTCTTTCGTTGATATTTTCTTACATATTTTTTCTAAAGAAACTTTTGAAGAATTAAAAAAAAAATAACAACAATGTGCGTACTTTAAATTTTGCAGAAATGTATTCAGGTCTAAAATTTAACAGATGTTTGATTATCTTAGAATTAATTGGTGCTGAACTTTGTGTATACATTTATTCCCAACTTTAAAATATGTATTTAATTATTAACTATAGTTTTATCATTTTTCTTTAAGTTGAAAAATTAATAAATGCTGAATATTTTTTAAGGTTTTAGTATAATACTGACGAGACAGAAAAAATGAAAGGAGATTCGAACATCCAGTTCAAAACATAGAAGCACGGTGATGTTCTAGCTCGATTTGTCTACTTTTATTCCTTTTTAATATTTGCCCTTAATTATATGCTATAGCCAGCGCCCTGGCGTACGGGTAGCGCATCTTCCTCGTGATCTGGGCGTCCCGGTTTCGAATCCCGATTCGGGCATGGCTGTTCTTCATTTGGGTTCTATCTCTGAGGTGTGTGAATGTGCTCCCCTGTAAAAAGGTGTTGTGCAAGCGAATGTCATCTTTATATGAGCTAGAAGTCAGACTTCTGCCCTTGGGTGCTCAGGGGTCTTTACCCTTAGAAGCTACCACACCCGCTTTCCGTAGTAACGTGGACACGACATCATCATCAATTATATGCAATTGGAAACATGTATGCAAAAATGTATTTAATATTGTCGTAATATATTAAACATTACACTGACATAAAACTTTGAAGTATTTTTAAAATCATATAAAAATTGTATTAATTTGAAACTTGAACACGGAAAAACTTATTAATTTTATTTTAAGTTGGGAAAAATTGATTTTTGTGCAAATATATTTCTTCATAATTATTGAAAAATGTGAAAATTTTGATTAATTTTAATCACATATTTAAATTAAATTTTGGGAAAATCTTTTTTTTTTTAGTGAGTACTATGATTTTTTTTAACAGCCGAGGGAAAAAACAATGTGATTAATTTTAACATATAGAGTGGCTTTTTATGTTGGGTTTTTTTCATCGCGCATATCGCAAATTATATGTAGAATGCCCAGTTATAAATTTTATCTTGTTAAAACCAGAAGGTGTCCTCCAAAAATTGCCACCAGAAAACAATAGTTATGAAAGAACCTATTGTAGCGCGATCTTTGGCGATTAATTGTTAGAATGCGATTACTACATTTCTTTAAATTAGGTTAAAACCAAAATTTGATAAAGAACCATAATTATAGTGATAAAAACACATCAAACTTCCTATAATGAAGTCATTACGTTTTTGAATTACATTTACTTTTTTATGAAAGTATAGACCGACAGACAGTCACCCTTTTGAAGAATTTGTTTCCAGATTTGATATATATCTACAGATTAATTGTTAAATATGTGTATAAAATTGTGTTAATCTCATTCTCTTCGGTCTGTAGTTAACATTTTAACCTACATTCGACAGTCAAGTTATCTGTTTACTACTGGATGGATTTCCGTTAAAATTTGATATAAATATAAAAATCTGGATAAGAGACTAAATGCCGCATTTCAAACAATTAGTTCAAAAGTCAAAGTGTTTCTGAGTTATCATTTTTGCAGACTGAGAGGTAGGTATAGTTCCAAAAATGATTTTTTTTTTCTGTCTCAGGGAGGTGTAAAATGTCTAAATTCGTCAAGATCTCGAATTTGATTTTTTTGACGATTTTAACATTTTCTTTTTTTATACTTCGCATACGTGAAAGTAAAAAAAGCCCTTTTGAAAATAAAGACACCATATTATAAATTTAAAAAACACATTAAAATTTTAATAAACCAAAAACCTATTAAGTACTAAAAATATGTAACCCAAACTTTTTCTATGACGTACATAATCGGTTGAAAATATTCTTTATTTTAACTTTGCAATAAAAAAGAAAATTATCTTTAATATAAAAATTCTAAGAAGAG
Source organism: Argiope aurantia (assembly GCA_026543865.1). NCBI lineage: Eukaryota > Metazoa > Arthropoda > Arachnida > Araneae > Araneidae > Argiope > Argiope aurantia. The sequence goes on along the minus strand of JAPMOR010095361.1, from coordinate 1,011,508 downwards.
TCCAAAGATTCTTTCCTTACAAAATATGCCATGTAATTATGCCAATTGTTTTGGATATTTTTTTACATCAATCGCATATAAGTATTGTCTCTATCAAAATGAATTTAACATCATTTTTTTCCTTCTCTTATATAAATTATACAACAATAATTTATTATATTCAATTAATATAAACAAGTATTCAATTGATACTAGAAAAAATTGAACTTCGAGATTTTTGACAAATTTCCATGTTTTAGATTTCTCGGAATTTGGGAACCTAATTTTGTAAATAAAGTATGTCTGTCTGTGGATGACAGCATAAAAAGAGAGATACAGATAGACAGTAGAATAGAATATAGAATACATTTCCTACATCCAGAATTTCTATCAAATTTTGAACAAAATCTCTCAAGGGAGATTTCTCTGTTTATCTGGCTTTGTAAATAATTCAGAAATTTGAAATGTTAAAAAAAATTCATTATATATTTTATTATTAAAATGGATTTCTATCAAATTTCGAGCATCATTTGTATTATTAATTTGTTTTAATTAGGAATAGAAAAATCGATGCAAATGCGCAGGATTAAAAAATATTCAGATTCATATATAAAATCTGATATATATTCTTAAAAAGTTATTGAGACTGTTGAATTATCAAGCATTTACGGAATAAAATTCGATGGACGTAAATCTTAAGTTCCGTCAAGGTCCAAATTTGTATAGAATGCTCCAATAAGATGAAAAAGGAATGAATTTCCTCTTATAAAGAATTTCTTAAAAATGTGAAGGGCTATAAGGAATAAGATATGGACATTTGCGTGCAAGAAACTTCGTTGCACTATGTCTCTAAAAGTGCTATTCCTGCTATGTCGCCTGGACACTTTTCCTTGCAAATGTGTCCAAGTGAACATTGAACATGATCAGCGTGTTTACCAGGACATTGTGAAAATACAAGAATGGTATTAGAGGAATTGTTATAATACTATGTTGGCATATTACTGTCAGATAATTTTCAATACCCTGGAAATTCTTGTCCAATAATTTTGAATGTATTGTTGTATAATTTTAAACAACAATCTAATTGACCCTTAGTGATATTATGTGCTTGTTAACACATCGTTTCATGTTAATAGCATTAAATTACAAATATTTTAAGAATGGAAGACACTTAAAATTTTTTTGGCTCATTTATGTTCAAGTACTCTTAACTGGTAATAAATGACTGTTTTAATGCCATAGAATATATTTTCATCGAAATTCGTGTCCCGGTTCAAAAAGAAATATAAAAATAACCACTCTGGAGTTTTAAGACCTTTCTTTTCCGTAGCGCACCCACATGAATAGACCAATAAAAATAATATTTTACCAAGAAATCTTCCATTGCATTTTCAACTGTCATCCTCACATTGTCATAAAAATCATCGTCCATTCTGTCTCACAATGGGCAATACCATCTTTATACATTGCCAATATTCTATCGTTTTTGTTCCAATATCTTTTCTGCAGTTCAAGCACAGATCTTCCCTTCAGGGGGGCAGGGTCCATTGCTGACTGAGCCACCTGTCGGTCTATTCATCTCGGTTTGAGACCGGACCGTCCGACCGGACTGGAAACACGAAAAAGGCGGTTTATCCGGCACTGCGGGATCCTGAAGCTCTTTTGTCCGGCGGGATTTCTCAATTTATGTTACGCATAAATACTGGAACAGCGCCCACTGCCGGGAGTAAATGCAGACACGAAAAGTGCGTTTCATTAGATTAGAGGACATTTCAAACGCATGCTTTGGTTAAGAGGACTAGAAAAGGATTCTTGTAAGTCTTCAGTATTCATTTGTCAGGAACTACTTATACTAGAGGAAAATTTTTATATTGAATTTGTATGCCCATAATTTGTCTTTTTGATTGGCGTAACATCGGATACAGGTGAAACTCGTTACAGGGAGCTACATGATGATCAACAATTATTAAAATGTAGTCACGAATTTGGGAATTTACCAGACAGTTCTTGCTAACGACAGCAATTTAAAATATAAGAGCTTTTTTTAATCTTAAATGATGATGCTGACTTTTTAATTGAAGAAACTCTTTCTTTGTCTATGATGGCTCAGATACAAGCATTAATAATTTTCAATTTTTAACGGTTTTTTTTAATGATTTATTGGATATTACTATTATTTCTCTTCTATATTTGAACAAACATTTTTTAGATGAGATATAATTGAAAGTATGTTATCAGAAAAATAATTTGACGAATCACGCATAAGGAACTTAAAGGCACATTCATCTATTAATAAATGGATGTGATTTTATTTATCCAAAAGAATGCAAGATAATCTGGTATCTTTTATTTAGATCGTTTGAAAAGTGGATTTTAATTTTGTACAAATATTACTTAAGAAAACAGTATAAAAATATCTCAAAAAAGTGGGACAATCTTTAATTTTTCTAATTGTTGCACTTGGAGATATATTTCCAATTACAAAATTTCATTAAATAAAGTCGATAATTAAACGAAAACACATTAGCTTTTGTGTCGGTTGTTAAAAAATTAAAAAATGTAAGTTGAATTGTAAAAGAGTAAAGTAAAATTGAAAAGTTAAAAATATATAATTTTTATATGGCCTACAAGTCTGAATTAATTTTGTTTAGTTATTTTTTTGCATTCATCTTTGCACTTACGTCATTTCACGTTCCTATTCATATATTTTACAGATATATGCTTATTTTAAAATTTAAAAGGGGCTTATCAAAAACTTACATGGAAATAAACATTCATTGAATTTTTATGTAAATATTCATTATATTGAAGTTCGAAAAATTTAATATTTATGATTATCTCATTAAAATAGAGGAATTTTTTAAAAAAGAAAAAAAATTTTCTTGACAATTGTGTGTGTGATAGTAAGCCTTCCAATAAAAATGATGATGATTTATATTGTATGTAATCTTAGTGTCGATCTAGTTGCAGAAGAATACTAACGTCATTTTTCGAGTTTTCAGCATCGTTTTAGAAAATGTATTACAGAAATGTATTTACAGAATTGTTTAGCAATTGTAAATTTTTACTTCCTCAGGATGGAGAAAGTCTACAAATGATGCAGAAATTAGCATTTTTGCTTAATTATTTTTCATATTACTTTCATACAAGCGTATAAATACTCAGTTGAAAATTCATTATTTCAAAATCAATAGAAAATAAAATTTTTCATCGTAGTTCTCGCCAACATATAGCATTCTCGGACTCCATAGATCGAGACTATAAAGTCACGATCAGCGCGTCTAGAGTTTTATAGCTTGGTCCCACTTCAAGGCGAAACAAATCTTTCTTTTCCCAAAATTATAATTTGGACAGACGAACATCATTTTAATAGAGATGGAAGAACATCATTTTAATCGAGATGGAATACTATGTCATCCAAATAATCTTTTTTCTAGTGAAAAAAAAATCAATTCTTTGTGTATAGATCTCATTATTCTTTAAAATTTGTGATGTCGTATTTTTAGAAACTTTTTAATTGATCCTATCATGTATAACAACAGTACTGAATGGTTACAGATATGTTCAATTAATTTTGAATAATATAATGTCTGAACTCTTTGGCTTTTGTCTGTAGCTAATAGAGTTAATGGGATTTAGTTTGGTTTTATTAACGTCTCATTTTGAGGCAACACGTAGACTAATTAAGGATGAAACTTGCAGCTTTAAATTTCAGCCAGATGGTGAAAACAACACATGCGATGAATTCATGATAAAAATCGAGCTCATGATTAAAATGTGCAAAATAATTAAAATAAAAAATTGCAATTTTTAGTATACTAACAAAAGTGTAAATTTAAAAGTTATTTTAATTAAATGTATGTATTCTTAAAAACGTTTTTATACATAATCATCAGTTATCGCATTTTGTTGCTCTATATCAGGAAAGTTTCATTCAATAACTTAAACTAATTTCCCGAATTTCAATTCATCAACACACTTATTATCAAGCTATTACTGTGATAGTTCCATTTGAAAGCGACAATATGGTTTTACTATTAAATGCCCTTCAATCCCACATGCTCAGTAAAGCGATGAGAAGGACTTTTCATCTTTTATCCTTCTCTTCACTGTTCTATGACAATGCAACAATGATTCATCTATAATAATATTCAAAACATTCATTTCAATGCCTTCAGTTACATATTACTTGGCAAATTTCTCTTCAAGAACATAGCGGTTTGAATAAGAACATTCCTATGCTTTACTCACATCAAGGCCACACGAAGCGTCCTTAAATCTCAAAATTTTAAAATTATATCTGACATCAAATTCAGATAATTCAAGATTATCAACATCGTCCTGGCCATAAACATAAGACAAAGGCACCTGCTGGCAGTAATGGACGTATTATACATCATCAAAAGCATTACTTCGGAGTACAAGTAAAACTACTACGGACTTAACTTTTGAAAAGATCTCTGAAGATCTAGATGGTCAGAGATAAAAAAGGAAAATATGAAGGTGCTTGGAACTGCATTTAATTCAGCTAGTCATGTTTTTAAGCTGCAAGATGTTAGATTTTGCATTGGAACTCAAAATTTTAAATCCTACTCAGATGTTGAATATTGCACATAAGAGGGGAGTATCTTTTATTTAAGCTTCTACACTACATTAGTATGAGAATGTTTGACATTGACAAAGTTAACACGCAGTCTTCATAGAATTATGACAATCTTGTGGCATATCACTAGGTATGTGCTTATGGCGGTTCTGAGTGATTAGGCATTTAAAACATAGTCCTAGGCTTCTTCATCTGTTTCACGGTCTTATTTGAACCAAATGCTGTGGTCTCCCCAACACTTTCTTGCGTATTCTCCATTAACGGTTATGTCCTCCTCCTCCTACCGCGTCAAATTACAGACGTGGGTAAACCTGCGAATGCCCTGCAAGGCATTGGGGAACGATAGTTGTGTAATATAAGTCTTTGGGATGAATCTAGAATTTTTAACGAATCTATCGTGAGAATATGCATTTTGGACGCCTTTTTGCTAATCGATTGACAACAAAACTTTGGTACGGAACTACAGCTGCAGTCACAAGATAATAAACCGAATTCCTTTGGTTTAAGTCACTGCGTTTATAAGTTTTACGTTTGCATACTTGCGAAAGTACAGACTGACAGATGATCTATCCTTTAACAGATATGGCTAAAAATCTATAATTTAAATGCTAAACCATGTATCGAATTTTATCTAACTCTACATTTTTTAGTTATTAAGGTTGAACTTCCATTGGAACAGCCAGATGGGCAAATTTATTTTGAATGGATTTCGTTCAAACGTTGACAGAGATCTACAAATTTGATGGTAAGTCCATATACCAAATTTCTAACTCAAAATGTTTTTGAGTTATAGTATACACAGATAGACAAATGAACGGGCAAATCGATAGACAGAATGTCAAAAATGCATTTCTCGAACTCAGAGAATTTTGGAGATTCGTCAAAATCTCAAGTTCAAATTTCTTCATTATTATTTGTTCTATAAGTCATATACGAGAAAGTAAAGATGAATTGAAATAGTTTTCATGCCACAAATATTGCAGTTGTTTTGGTCTAAAATAATTTATTAAAATGTATACTTCACCATATTAAATTTCCGTTTATCACTATTCAAAATAATGGAAGATCAACTGTTCAATTTTAATTGTGTATAGAATTCAATATATTAAAAACATCGGAGCTTGATTATATATATTTAAATTTATGAATACAAATTAAAAATTACATTGAAATTTTCTTCCAAAATTGGTCACAATTACGCACACTCATTTTATTGATTCATTTATTAAAAATTGAGTAAAGTTTTATCGCAGCTATCTGAGAAATGTTGAATAAATCGCCAAATTCGATTATATTGTCTAATTTATTCTCTGGAAAGAAAAAGTCGCGGAACATCGCCGGCTTAGCAGCGCTAGGTACAAGTATCAAAAATTGTCCTAAGCGCTTAAAAGATGGTATGTTTTTTTCCTGTACATAAGCACATAAAAAATAAACCAACGACAATCTGTTGAACAACAGAGTATTTATTACGTCATAATTTATTATAAAAACATACAGCATTAAAAATTTTGCTTGTATTTTTCTAAAGCACTTGCAACTCAAAAATGTAATTTTCAGCTCAGTTTTTATTTGCATAGTTGCGTCTAATTTCGGAAGAAAACACTAATCTCGAATCCAGAACAACTCACCGAAAACAAAAAAGAAGCGATGCCAAGAATGTTAAAGTTGCAAGCATGTTTTTTCTTGCTCAGTTCATCGAGGACCTTAGCACCCAATTAACATGGATCCTTTGAAAGGGGTGTCTGCTCTTCCTCCCTTTCTATGACGGAAGCACATAATGGTTCTGAGGAGGAATCTGAGCCTGAATACACAACTTCATGAATATTAATGATGGACCATTTTCTTTTTTTCCCCTCTAAGTGTACAAACAGGGAAAAAAATCCCCGTGGGTTGTGGTTTGAGGGGGGATGGGAAAGGATAAAAAATGTTTGGCAAGAACGGTTTGAGAGTAGTGATTCATCATCAGCTGGACGCAGGGTTGATGCCAGCCAGAGCTTCTCTTTAGGGGATCTGTTAGACTATTATATGGAGTAGACAGAGCGTTTATTTTAAAATTAGATTGAACAGAAATATATAAATGTTTGCTGTTGAAATGTCTTTTGCTACACTATTGCAAAATTTAGCGTTAATTATTTTTTTTTGATTTAATATAAATTAAATGTCTTGGTATTCGATTGGAATCAAGTGCATGAAATTAAAATATGTTATTTGTGAATGATTATATATTACTGCTATTGAAAAACCAGAAAATAGTTATATATTTTTTTAATATTTGCATAAAAAAGACTGAAAAACGTCTATGACACCAAGGTATACTAGTAGAGTGATAAAAGTTTTTTTAAAAATTGGAAGAAAGGGCCTTTTTTTGGTTAAAGAGAGATATAAAGCAAAAATCTTCTAACTTAGAAATTTATTAAATTATTGGTGAAAATTTTTGCATATAGCTTAAGAAATAAATTATCTAGTTCCTGAACTAAACACTAAGCTGTATTTCTGTTCATTCTTTGAATATTGGGGTTAGAATAATAACTAAGACGAAATTTTCAGGTTTTTTTTTTTTTTTTTTTTTTTTTTTTTTTACATTTCGAAACACTAAAACAACTATAAAATATTTCTAAATAAATATTTATTCTCCATTTTCAGAGATTGCCGAATTTTGGAAATTATTATACCAAATCTGACAAAGAAATGTGCATTAGATTTTAATTCATGAGATATCTCTTATATAAATTCTTTCATTGATTAGAATTTGAGAAAATAGCATTTAAAGATGCAAAATAGCAATAAAATGTATGTAAATGCAGATATAAAAATCAGTGTAATTTCCTAAAAAACAGGCTTTGAAACAAAGTTCTAACGGTTTCGTAAAAATTAAGTACGTTTACCGTTGCTTAATGTACTTTTCAAACATTAAGACTATTAAACAAAAAAATCATAATTTTGCAGAAAAATCGATATTTTAACGACCGATTTTTGAGTTCCAAAATATCGATTTTTAAGTTTTAAAAATTTGTTTATTATAAGTTTCATTTTTTTTTTACTTTGAAAATAGAAATAATGTATGTGCGAGTGATCTTTTGGGATATTTATTAGAATTTTTATATTGATTTTATGGAAAAAGAAATAATTTAAAAAAAATGCATTTGAATGAAGGATTTTTTTTCAAATTTTTAATATGCGAGTATTTCTTGCTTTCTAATTTATGCTGTTGCTTCTAAAATGGTTCCAACAATGGTAACCTAGTTGGTACTAACAATACTGGTTATTTTGGAAATGATTTCTCGAGTTCAACTAAATAAAATCCTTGTAACGCTAGAGATGTTTTAGTGTTTTTCAAAATGTATACCTTTTTATGAAAGTTTGCAAAGTTTAAGTTATAAGACGCTCAAGCTGTAAAAGGCAGCCACTTGCAAATATGGATATATACTGTTATGGAAATTTTCCTGATAAATCAATGTGCTCAGTGAAATGGATGTACAAATGAAGCAAATAGTCCAACAGTCTGAATATCAATTAACGATGTTATATTCAATAAAAAAACAAGAAGAACACACAGATAACGAAACGCATCTGAAGTGTGCACAAAAACAGTACTTACAGCAAACAGCAGCACACAAGCACAAATTGTTAGTAAACAACCGTAACAGCAGAAAGCGCCCATAGAGAATCTTCACGAACTCTGTTTCTCTCCATTGACTATTCGCTTGAGCTGAACTCGAATGTTGATTCCTACTGACTCAATACTTCTTTAAACATTAATTGCTCCATACTGACTACACGACTATTTAGCGTACGATTAACTATTACCTATGTCTCCAGACATTTTGCATTTTTCATGACAGGGTGATGAAGATTTAGAATAATCATCACAAAATCACGTCCTAATGAACTTATCGCTAAAATTCTTGCTATTTTTGGAATCTTCGATTTTGTCGCCAAAGCTGGGGGTCATTGGTACGGCATCCATTAGAAATATTTGTAAAATTATCTTCTTTACCAAAACACTTATTGTGCTGGAAACAATACTATAAATTTATAATAATATATTTAGCGATCAGAATTTTAAAATGTTACAATCTCTTTTGAAGTGCTTACATTTTTTTCCTCCATAATAAATGAAGGCTTTTAATTAGGAGATTTTAGTAAAAAAATTAATATTTTGAATAAATTTAATATTTTTGAATATTATTTGCAGTTTTATCCGAATAAAGCGTGTTATCTAAAGAAAATGTCAGTTTCTTGAAGGCTATTATAAGAATTATATTTTGCATTATAAGCATTATATTTATTTTTCATATTTTATCTATTACTATAATAAACATTATATTTTATGTTTGCTCTCTTTTGTTTATAATTAAATGAAATTTTTAAAAAATTTGGAAGTTAGAATCTCATTTATATGGATTTGTAATAAGAATAACATGGGTAACAATTCAAATATAAACGTATATTTTTGTGCAAGAAAATCTCTTGTTCAAAGAGTAGCATTCTTCCTTAAATTCTCAACACGCAGAATATTTATTTTTTTTGAAGTGAAATGTGTTACAAAAATCATCATTATGTGCAACTAATTTGTATTGTAATCTTCAACTAATTTCTGTAAAATTTGTATCCCAAATTCATTTACAGTTGACAGGCGTGTGTTATTGTTAAAGTTGATTCTTCGCACATTTGATGGGGGATCTTGGTACTTCTGTAATCCATTTTTAAGTATTTTGTCTAAAAATTATTGAAATGATTGTCTTTTATTTTTATCTATTTTTTTATTATTTTCATTTTAAATGGGCTTGATTTAGCTTAGTTCCTTTAAAATTCTTCATATAATAATAGCATAGTAAAAAAAAAGATAATAATATTTTTTTTACTCGACCCAAACAAAAACTAAAATTTCAGATACCGTTATTATATTTGTGGCCATTTTTTAGCATTGAAAAACTTATAAAATCTTTCACAGCATAAAAACAGATATGACAGGGAATTAAGTTACATTTACTCCCAACCACCGCCCCCAAAAGCATTACTTTAACCTTCATTATTTTTTGAAAATGATTTGTGTATTGTCTGTGTCTTCTTTTAAAAGAAACATAGAAAGAAATTTCCCTTAGAAATATTTTAAAGGAAAATTTTGTTGTTGGATATAAGGAAACTGAATTTTTGGGAAAAAAATGCAAATAAACAATAGTCTGTTTTTTTTCTACAAAACGTGGAAAATATGTTGATGATCAAAATACCAATACGTTTTCATTCCAGAATATTTCTCAGCAAGGTAATTGATTGATGTAAGTACATTAAAGATAATTATAATCCTTTCAATCAAGAATATGGATAAATATTCATGTTTAAAAAACTCTGTAGTACAAATACGTTTTCGTGTAACAACCAGAAGGCATAAAAATGAATAAATGGAATACAATTTGGATTGATTTCATTTTTTGGCTATTATCTTCTGAGCAGTTTCTTTAGTTTAAAATGTAAGCATTCAAAATATTATACCCCAAAAATTATGAGAAATGAAAGTAAATTGCTAGAGACAAGATTTGTAACAAGACATTTTACAATAGAAAATATTTTTGAACATCATTTTTTATTTGAAACATGGAAATACTGACCAATATTTCATCTTCATTGTACATTAATCTATACATTGTAAACTAAATTTCGATTCTTTATTTATAAAAAAGAGAGACAATTGATCATCCTTCGTTCTTAAATAATTGACATTGTATCTTGAACAAGCAAGTTTATATTTTCTGCAATGCCTGCAGTGCTATTTCTGACTATCGGAAAATGGATACATGTGAAGGAAAGATATATATAGGGGGAAAAAAAACAGAGGAAAAGGCAGAGGAAAAAAAATTCTTCCCCTTCCAACTGACACAAACCAGAAGTTTTTCTTCCCTAATGGTCCCCAGCCCTGGGGCACGGTCATCGAATTTAATTGGGGGAAGGGACGAAAGATTTCGCCTGACAGTCCTCTGGACTAATTCACTTTCAGGGTTTAAAGTCCGGCTTAAAATTCAAATGCATTGACATTGTCATGGTAAACTGCTAGAGTGTTTTCTCTCGGCTCGTTGCTTGTTTTTATTTCAAAAAGTTTAACAATGTTGAAGTTGAGTCATTGTAGCTCAATTTTTTAAAAGGGAAGAAGGACTAAGACCATTTGTGCCGAGGAAAGGGCGTTTTAAATCATTTTAGGATTAAAGAAATTAAAGAAGAAAAAGAGAATTAGAAACTGTCAAATACTTGATGAAATTTCTATAATCCAATTTCTAAAGGAAAGATATTTAAGAAATTTTGAGATATTTAAAAGGAAAGTGGTGTAAAAATAGTTTCCAAAGTTAATGATAAAAGTAAATTAGATGTACTGTTACATACATTATGAAATTTTTATATATTCCCTGCATATATTTAAACCGTATTTGCAAGTTATTTACAACGTTTTTCTGTCTGGTACTGAAACAGTAGAATTTATTCTTTATCTATATATATATAAAGAGCTGGCGCACGTGGCACAGAAATCGAGCTTCTTACTAATTGTTGAATGGCAACAGTTAAATATAAACATAATATCATAAGAATTTCATACTGATATATTCACTGAATATTTTTATAGCTGTACTAAATAAAACGCTTCGCTCAGATAATTAATGGAACTGAAAAATATTATTAGAAGTGTTATAGAGATGGCTTGCCTTATCACTCAGTCAGAGGAAAGAAAATATAAAAGAAATCAAGAATTCGGCTTCAAACAAAAAGTTCCATAAAACGCAAATTTAGGTTTAACCGCTGTCAGATAAGTAATTGTGGCAAGACTTAAGATTAATGTACGGTTTCTCGCCAAGAATTTCAAAACCGTGCCAATCATCCAAAAGCTCTCTAAAAGTCTGAAATCCTGGTGTATACCAGAAATGCTAACAAACGGCTTTTAACGTTAAAATCAAAAATTGTCACAATTATATATGTCGAGAAATCGCTCAAATATTTTTCAATTTTGGCACCTTTACATTAAGTTCAGCCGTAATCACTGCGTCTTGCTTTTGTAAATTGATACTCTTATCTTCCAAAACGATTATCTTATAAAAGGTGCTTTTTGTTTTATCTTAAGTCTAAAAGAAATGACCTTTTTAATGACAAAAATTTCATTTTCGTACAATTTTTAAACTTTAATAATATTTTTGATTCAATTTGATACACTATTAAAAAAAATGTTTTTACGGGATTCAAACTCTTCATTAAAACATACATGCGCTTGCGTTTGCCAATCATACACTTCGTACTAGGAATTTCAGTTCCACTTTTATTTTGTAATATATACGCTTTGTCAATTTCTGAAAATTATTTTAACTGAATTCTTGTATCTTAGTCATATTAAATAACTGGGTGAAATGTTTTTTTAAAGAAATGACTCCTAAATTAATAATATAAAAGCCTAATTTAATAGTCTGGGCGAACAAACTGGTCGCCAAAGGCGGATAGTTTTCATTAAATAGCAGAGGCATTGTTGGATATGAAACCAATTGAATAAATTTTAGTATTTTGTATTATTATATCAGTTACAAGGCAATGTATAAATAATTTCGCAAACCTTAAACATGTTTACAAAATATAAAACTTAGAACTCAATCGTCTCTCAAATAATATCGCAAAGAAAAATTGCATCCTTTGTAAACATTTAGAATCCTGTATTTGACGAATGATGCCCCCGCACCTCAGAGCTTATGCCCATATGTTACCAAATCCCCTGGAAATTCGATGAAGAGCCGTGCTGTCCATTCTCTTAAGAGTAGCACTTGGAAAGAGCTGACGATGAACGTCTCTATCACTATTTGGAGTATAGGCAATGCTGTGCTTGTCAAGTATCCTTGAGAATTTATCTGATTAATGGATCGAAAATGCATCGGAGGCATAGTAGATCGCTTCCAAAACAAGCTATAATCACAATAGATATAAATATTCTTTTCAGTTGAGTGTTTTTATATACAAAAAGCAATGCTTGTATGCGTGCAAGTTTAAGGTATCCGACTATGTTCGAAGAAGACTTTTTAAAGAAAAGGATTTATTATAAATATCTTTATAGTGCCTAATCGACTAAAAAACACAATAAGAAGAAAAATTATCAATTATTTCGCAATTTAAATTTCATAAATAGAAGAAAAAATTTATGTATTAACAATATTTTTAAAAAACTGCCTAGTTAATGAAATTTTAGCAAAAGGTTCAATATTAAGAAAAACAACATAAGTGAAAATATATAATAAAAATATTTAATTTTTATTTCGCATATAAATTTTTTAAACTATTAGGTGCCATGTATTTTAATCAGCGACATCTATTGGTAAATATTCGAAATATCTATATCAACGACTATGGTTTTGGATTCTACCAATTTACTATTACTTTATTGTTATCATTTTTAAAATATTCCATTTAGTATTATTGAGTTATTCAGTGCATAAAGATTCCAATCATGGAACGCTCCAAATTGCATTTTCGACATTCATTGCTTTTTGTTTGATTTGAAGAAATCTGCTGCGCTGAGCCTATCAGACACTTTTAGAAACTTAAAGTGATGCTGTTCCGTCATATCCCAACTATCGGTTTTGGTTCCAACGATTTAAGAGTGGTGATTTCGAAGTCAATGACAAAGAACCGCATGGAGAATCGAAAAAATTCGAAGATAATTAATTGCAAGACTTATTGAACGAAAATGGGAAAAAGTTGTAGAAAATGATGGAAAATATTTTGATTTATATATATTGCACCAATTTTTCTCAATAATTGCCTTTTTATTGTGAAAAAATTATCAAAATACATACAAGTACCTAACATATAAAATGCAATAGATCATACTATTTTATTAAAGAATCATTGAAATATTTAATAATATCGAAATTATTTTAATTAAATAATAATTAAAAGGATATAATTAGTTAAAATAATATAGAAATTATTTTAATGAATAAATGAATATTTTATGTATATTTAAAGTTGCCGTTACTCATTTTTTTTCCATAATTTTTTGGTTCCTTCTCAACGATTTGAACTGAAAGTATGACGAAATGAAGTTTCTTAAGAACTCCGGTGTATCACATGCAAAAAGAGTTTCGATATATGCATGCAACATTTAATTACATTTTAAGCGAAATGTTTTCGAGATACGTTTTCTGTGTATCAGTCACAGTAAAAAATTCATTTTTCGGAAAATGCGATTAAAAATATATTTGCACATTAGTTCATCTGAATACATTAGAAATAAATGCTGTTTTCAAGATTTTTTAACATAATTGCCTGAAATATGAAAACTGTTTAAATATTTAAGAAGTTCGTATTATCATTTCAAATATTATTTTTGGGGGAATTATGGCAAAAAAATAAAATATTCACTTCCGGTTCAAAAATATCACCGTTTCTGGTTTCATTATTATCTGTTTATTATTGAAACTGCTATGCCATCAAAAACATAACTTGTAAAAAAAAAAAAGTCTCGCAACTCAGTTCTTCTATCGTAAAAAGTTGTGAGATCCATGCAATACCAAGTCGATCAATTTATTCAATCCCTACTTAAGGATCCTTCTGTCTTAAGTTATTACGTAATTATATAACCTAACAACATCTTATAGTGACAATATCAATATTAAAAATCTTTTATGGTTTAAATAAATAGACTGACTTGGCCATCGCATGAAAATACAATGTATCTTTACATTAAATTAGATTACATTAACATATTATATTAAATTAGATTGTTTAGTGCGATTGCCAAGTCAATCTATTTATTTTAACCATTAAAAATTTTTAATGTTGATATGGTCACTATAAAATGTTGTTAGGTTAGCTAATTACGTAATAACTTAAGACAGAAGAACCCTTAAGTCGGAACTGAATAAATTGATCGACTTGGTATTGCATGGATCTCACAACTTTTTACGATAGAAGAACTGAGTTGCGAGACTTGTTTTTTTTTACAAGTTATGTTTTTGATGGCTTCTTTTTGTTGATAGTCCTTTTCTTATTTTTGTATGTAGTCTTCCTCTTTTTCTTTTCCGGTCTACTTCTTGAGCTTCATCTACAGTTTTTCTCAAAGCCCACTCCCTGTCTCGATTGGTTTTTGTCATCAGCTTTGATGTTACAATTTTTGACTAGTCTGAACGGTAAATGCTTCTTAGTCTGTTGTATTCACAAATTAAGGATTCCTGCGCTTTAATACTTCCAAAGTCGACATTAATTAGATGTAAGCCGTCCAGACTTGTAACTCTCGAAAGCGCCACGTAAACTTGACCGGATATGAATACTGCAGAACCGATAACCATTAGTGCATAATTTAGACCTACAGTGGTGGCCAAAAGTGTGGACATTTTTTGAAAGTTTCATGTTTTTTAAATTTACGTGCATGTAGAATATATTAATTTTCACTTAAATACAAATGTTTATATATCAAATTGAAGGTAATGTAATGTAAAATTTAACAACAAAAACAGTATTACAATATCTGTATTACAAAAAAAGTTACGCTCATTTTAGTAAGATCTATCTTAGATTTGCATTTTTTTAAAGTGATACTTACACAATCAATACTTAGTAGGATAACCCTTATTTTTTAAGACAGCTTCATAGCGTCTTTTCATCGAGTGAACGAGTGTTTGGAGTTCACCTTTCGTAATCACATGATGCCAAGAATCAATTATAGATTCAATAAGTTGTCTTTTATGGAATGGACGGTTTTTTTCGTAGAAAAATTTTCAAACGTCGCCACAAATTTTCAATTGGATTGAGATCAGGGCTGTTTCCTGGTCATGGTATACTTCTATGCCTTTATTTTGAAACCATGCTTTGCATACTTTTGCTGTGTGGCATGGAGCTGAATCCTGCTGAAAAATAAATGGTGCTTTGTTGGGGAAGAAATACCTGATGGAAGGCATCAATTTTGGTTCCAGGACAATTTCGATGTATATTTTGCTATTCAGGAGGCCGTCAATCACTTGAATTCGGCCCACACCATCTGAAGACATACATGCCCAAATCATGGCATTTGTTGTTGTTTTTATAGTTGCTTCCATGCAATCAGGATGAAGCGCTTCACCTATTCTATGTCTCACGTATTTTCTACCATCACTACCAAAGAGTGATATTTTAGTCTCATCGCTCCAGATTACTTGCTTCCATTGATTTTCTGACCATTTAATGTGTTCTTTTGCCCACTTAACTCGTTTTTCGAGTTGCTTTTGATTTAAATATGGTTTTTTTCTTGGAATTCTAGCTTGTAGTCCAAATCCTGATAACCTTCTTCTATTTGTTCTTGAATTTACTGCAATACACGCTGCATTCATTTCACATCTAATGGCATGTGATGAAATTTTTCTATCTGGAAGGCATAGCCGTTTAATTTTTCTATCGGCAGTAGCAGTTGTGCATTTTTTTTCTGCCTGATTTGGCCTTATTTTCCACTGATTTCGTTTTTTCATAACGTAAACAGAACTTTCGTACACCAGAACAAGTCACTGAACCACCAACTTATCTTGCAATTTCAGCATAAGAGAGGCCATTTTCTCTCAATATGAGAATTCGTCTTCTTTTTGTAGATGTCCAATCAGTTCTTCTTGTTGGTGTTGTTTGTTTAAAATTAGTTTAATTAAAAAAGAGGACTTAAAATATTCAAAAACAGCAATACTCTATTTAATTATACTAGTATGCATCATTCCGCAAAATATTTCCACAACAATAACTCTTTTACCATCCAAATAACCTAAATTATAGTTACAGACATTTGATGGGTCCTCAGAACAGTGTTTGTGATTGGCTAGTACGCTTTTATTACAAAACACGTCATTATTCAAAACGATTTGTGTTTGTTTGTTCTACTAAAATGAGCGTAACTTGTTTTGTAATACAGATATTGTAAAACTGCTTTTGTTATTAAATTTTACATTGAATTACCTTCAATTTGATATCTAAACATTTGTATTTAAGTGAAAATTAATATATTTTACAAGCACGCAAAGTTGAAAAACATGAATCTTTCAAAAAATGTCCACACTTTTGGCCACCACTGTAGGTCCTGACTTTTGTGTATAGTTATAGCATAGGCTATACATATGGGAAACTGTTCACGATGAACATAAGCTCTATTAATAATTTAAAATTTAGTTTTGACCGGATACAGCTCGTAAACATGTTCTTTATTAAACGCAATGTACATTTTCTTAATTATTTTTGTATTTTCCGGATCAACCTTTACTATTTTCACTATACCGATAGAACCAATAACTATACCAAGACTCGCGTCAATATTTCGCCTTAATATGACTTTTGCTCCTATTTTTATAATTATGTTCTCTTCCAGACCTGCAGTCATAGAAACATCGTCTTCATATTTTTTTATGCATTTACGAGCTCTTTTTTGTTAGGTATCTGGAATAATCTATGCTATTTACAGCTGTAATTTTTATTTCGGGATGTGGAAGAGATTTAAGCATTGTGGTATTTAATTGTTGACACATGTTTTTCGTAGGTAATAAGCAAACGGTATCATCAGGAAGTTTCGAGCGGTGTTCAATTATTTCAATTAATCTGTTTTCATTTGAATTGGATTTGAGAGTTATTAATCTAGTCGAGAGTAAGTCGCGGTCTTTTTCTGTAGTCACACCAATCTTATTCTATTTAGCATTTCAAGAAAGTCAGAATCATTGAGCTGTCGTATGTTAATTGTAAGTTCATCTTATATGAACAGCTCAATCCACAGATTCGGTATAC
Source organism: Argiope aurantia (assembly GCA_026543865.1). NCBI lineage: Eukaryota > Metazoa > Arthropoda > Arachnida > Araneae > Araneidae > Argiope > Argiope aurantia. The sequence continues at coordinate 994,176 of JAPMOR010095361.1, read as the reverse complement.
TGAGGAAACCTAACAACTTGTTAGTTTCAGCAGTTGATAGTTTTTCAAAAGGTGACTTTTCTCTTACCGGTGGAAGCTGTTAAAGATTCCCGAAAACTACAAGAAGTTTTTTTTTTCCAAACCACCCATTCTGACCGTTGCTTGTGTCGAATATTTCAGATAAGCGTAAATGAATATATGTTAAAGTGACATTGGATGTCATCGACACTTCGTCTATGATAAACAAAACTACTTCTTTCAAATCTGATCTCGGAACTTGGAGCACTTCTTCAGAAAGTGGCTTGTAATTCGGTGTTTGCTTGTGTTCTACAGGCAGCTGCAAATAGTCTATGTATAGTCAATCCATTCTCATTGAATGCAGCTATTCTTGTTGGAGCACTAACTGCCACTTTTTTGTTTAAATACGTTTTAACCCAAATTTTCAGTTTTTATTAAAAAGCTCTTTCCAGTGTCACCAGTTCCACTCACAAAACAGCGTAAAACGTAAGCGTTATTATCAGTTGTGTCCATTTTGTTTGTGATCATATAGAAGACTCTTTTTTGATCGGCATTAAGTTTTGCGATCATACTTTGAAGATCAGTTTGCTCTTCTTCTACCAGACTGAGTCTCTGAAAGTCACCCATTGCGTTTCCAGCTTCCACAGCTTCAAATTGAATTATTTCAAATTAGATATTGTTACAAACCTGTAATTTTGCTTCACAGCTCGAATCGTATCATCATAAGAAAGACCTTTTAACAGTAATCTGTATTGGATGCTGTCGGATGCCGAGCCAGTGATCCCAGAGCTTGGTGACAAACTTAGCGACTTGGCGACGAATTTGCCGACAAAATGGATAATACTCGAAACTTCGAGAAATTTATCATTCCGTCCATTATTACACTCATATTTTAGTTTTTCCTTGATTTAGACACTAAACACTAATTGTATTCTAAATTTGAAGCTTCTATGTCTGCTAGAAGTGCCTTAGAGTTTTGATGATCGGTCAGTCAGTGACAAATTCACAAACTTTGACTAGTTATAATTCTTAAACTACTGGTTCAAATTTAATGAAATTTGAAATATACTGTGTTTATATAATGCCTGTTTTGTTACTGAAAAGTCAGGCTTCTAGTGTTATCAACAAAGAAGTTATAGGGAGTCGAAAAAGGCTGGAACTGCTTCGAGTAAAGGATGGTACGGTCGTGCCGCTTGTTTTTGCTCGACTTGGCGGGGGCACTGCCGTGGCCCCAGATATTTATAACTCTATCTTACATAGAGCTAAAATGAAGATTAATTTTGGATCTGCTAAGTTTTGACCTCATTTCTAGATCAAAAAATAAAATTCGAAATGTTCAGGAAGAAGCACCTTTACACCTAACTCGAAAGCAGTAGAACAAATGGGTGGAATGTAGGAAAATAATAATGCCTAAAATTTCTGCAAAAGAATTACATTACAGAGTAAAAAATAACTGTTATAATATTATTGTTGGAAAAAATATCAGTAATTGAGTTATATTAGACAAGTAACAATAATTCTAATCAGGTGCATTAACTTTTTGCAGCCAGTTTCAAAAATATGAATAAATTATGAATTTTATATTAAGTTATAATTTTATATTAACTATTGTAAGCCTATACAAGGCGTTCTTTGGGATAACCACTTAATTAGAGAGAAAGTTTTGGGGAGACCTATCCCGCTGGTTATTTTATGCATTTATTATTATTTTCCTCATTCGAAAAAGCAAAAAAGGGAAATATTCAAACATGTCTAAACGATTTTGTTCTTTTAAATTAATTGCTTCCTTAACTTACATGCAGATTTAGATATACAAATTTTTATAATTCGAAGCAAGTGTCAGACAAATTATTTCAATAGCAGGAGTAAATAACGATTTAACATACAAGAGAGATTATTTTAATCAATATATTCATTTTATAAATTTATATAATCAAAGAGATTGATTAAAGCAGTTATCATGAAGTTAAATATTCATAAATGATTCTTTCCCAGATACTTTTATCTATATACGGTACCACTTTAAGCTATAAAATTGCTCTTAGTTTCTATTTAAAGTACTATGCTCTGCAGAACGGATGAATGTGGGAAAAGACATGGTATGCTTGGGAAAGAGTCGGGGGTTGCCGAAAAGAATGAAAGCTTCCCACCTCATTACCTCATTGACCCTTTCCGCTACTCTAATTGCAAAGGGTGATCCATCAGTGTAATGGCGAGAAGTCTCGGGTCGAATCTTTCATGGGGTCATGGGGTGAAAAAATGTTATTGGCATTTGCTGAATAATTGTTGATAGCTATTGATCAAAGCATTTACGGCTATAAGATTGTTTAAAGGAGATGGATTTCAGTCACCTGTAGGTGCTATAATAGAGTGCACTAGATTTACACCATGTCATTCTTGCACTAAAAGCCTAAAAGAACAGTAGATTGAAGCAAGTAATTGTTTTGGAACCATTTGGATTCATGTGACGCTCGTAGAATGAGCCTCGCCTTTTGAAGTGTGAAATCCACTGCGTATCTTAAAATTTCTTAGTGTTATAGTAAGAAATAAAGGGGTTAGAATCAAGATAGATTTTTTAAGCATGTATTAAAATTTTGTTTTTCCGCTAAAGGGAAGGATTGGATTACATTGTTGCATGTATGGTACTTCTACTTAAAAAAAACAGATCATTTTTTACTTTCTCATATACCTAGTATGTAGAGAGAGTATTGTAATCGTCAAAATATTCGAAGTCGAGATTTTGACGAATCTCCACGTTTTAGACTTCCTTAAGTTCGAAAAATACATTTTTGGAAAATGTCTGTCTGTCTTGTCTGTGACAAAGATAACTCAAAAGCACTTCGCACAAGACGGTTGAAATTTGGTATAAGGTCGGTCTTTACACCAAAATTGCTGATTTCTATCAAATTTTGAGTAAAATTTGTCCGCCTCTCTGGCTATTCGAATATAAGTTAACACTATAATTGCAAAACGAAGAAAGCTAGATATAGAAATTTCGGTACATAAATTTAACATCTGTAGTGTAGTCATCTATAGAATTTTGAGCCAGAGCCAACAAGTGGTTGAGTGTCTGTCGGGCTGTACTTTCAGAAACAGGTAAACGTGATAATTCAAAAATGCAATGACTTAAATACATCAAATTTGGTATGGGATTTTGTGACTACAGTTTGACAGTTTTGTGTCAAATTTGTGTTTTAATCAGCTGAGAAAGTGTCTAAAACGCAAATTTGATTTTTGGATACTGTTAGCCAGTGCCAGGAATTAATGCCCCCCCCCAAAAAAAAACGTGCCGAATAAACATAATATATTTAGTAAAAATGCTTAATTCACCCCAGAAGTTAGTATTTTGAAACTATTGTAGGCCAGTGGCATGTAAGGCTTTCTCTGATATGACAAGTTTATTAGAGAGTATGCATGAAAGTTTGGAGGAGAACCACTGCCACTGATTTACAATTGGAATCTTGAGAGTGCTACAGTCGATAGGTGGATTTACCTGCTCAATTAACAAGAGTGATTAATTTTATAGTTTAAATCATCGTATTATCTTTGGTATTATGCAATTCTTAGATTTGTATTATAACTTTTTATTTTATTTATTTTTATTTTTTACCAGCCCTTAAATTTCATATGATTTATGGAATATTATTTTTACTTGCATTAGTATCATTCGATTATCTTGGCAATACAGCTTTATGTGATTAATTTTACTTTTCTTGATTGCTAAATTATTGATTTGATGAAACTGAAAAATATGAATTTATTTGAATCAATCTTCTACAAATTATTGCAAATCAAAATTACGACAAAATAATAAGTTTGATTATACGAGGTTTGCCTATTTTGGAGTTATACTGGAGTCCAGAGAAACCTTTTTCCTTTCTTAATTAATGCTGGTTCAAACATGGGATTGAATGGTCTGATGAAATAATGATGCTAGTTTGAATTTTATCTGAAGAATAAGGCATTAATAAATTAAGACTGTGTTAAGTTACGGTTACAGTGACAAAATTTCAAAATTTTCAAATGGCAACAATAACTTTATTCCCATTGGAATATATTCTCCATAGCAAAAGCAATAAATAGCATTGCAACGGTACCTGTAGCACGAAATTCGTCAGCGAATTCGTCATATTACGAAAACTATTGTGGTGTGCCTACCAGAGACGTGAAGTTCAACAGATTCCTTTCGGCATGGTACGTGATTCGGTGTTAGGCACCATATGCCACATGCAAAATGTCATCGTGATTGAAGGAGGTCAAGTGGAAAATTTGTGGAACACAATAAAAAGTTTTGCCTTCCACTGCTTCTTTGCCTTTGTTGTTTGTTTTTTTTTACTCTTTTCTTAGTCTGTCTCTTTCTGTATATATATATATATATATATATATATATATATATATATATATATATAAATTGCAACCTAATGGAGTTGCGAATGATGGGGCTGCCTAAATATTTTTATAATGCTTACAATTTTTTTTAATCCTAACAATAAATATAAAAATTTTCTATTTTGTTAAGAAAGACTTGTTTCTTAAAAAAACTGGATATTCACAAAACAATTCTCTTAAGTGTTCTTGGCATTTGAAATTCATGTAAATGAAACATAAAAGTAATATTAAATGTTGAGCAAAAAAAAAAAAATCCTTAACTTAACCTCAATTAACAATAAAAATTTCAATAATGTATTGACCAGTAATATGTTATAACGTACAAATTTAGCTAAAAAATATGCATTACAATGAAATATTTTTTGAAGAATATCGATAGATTTTTAAAATCGTTTGCGAACGCGCTATTTGAGCATATACAATGCTACACAAAAACAACAAAAATGAAAAATGAATTTAAGTTCATCCAATCCCGTTTTAGTATTTATCAGACGATATTTCATTTTTAACTTTGAATCTCTACTATAGTAGAATATCACGCACAATAAACAAGGAAAGAGTTTTCATGCTAGGAAAAAATTGTTTAAAATGAAATTATTTTCTCTAAAACAATGTTATGTTGAAAGAATTTCTTTTAGAATTTTGTTTATGATGGGAAAGAATGAATGTAAGCAAAATATTAATTTTTTTCTTTCTAAAATATTATCATATTTCTATCTCGCAAAAGAAAGGAGAAAAAAATCCTCAATAATAAAATTCAGTACACAGCATATTTTTTTTTATGTGAAAAAGGCTTTTTCTTGTAGTTTTACTATAGAATTAACTTCAGCAGATACTTTAGTTTTTTCTGGTACATGTTTTTAAAAAGTGCTCTTATTTTTTATTTAGTTCATAGAATTACGGTTTATAAAATGAAAATGTTTCTTGTTGCTTAGCAACCGATGAATTAATAAAAACAAAAACAATTTTTTTAAAAAAATTTATAGCAATTTTTTAAAGAAATTTTTGCCATGTATAAAAAATAATACTTATCGTAAGCTAGGTTAAATATAGTAACAAATTTTTTACATATTTAACAAAGCCTAATTATGCTAGAGCGCGTTAGAAGCATGCATGTGAAATTAATTTTATATAAATTGTTAATAAATTTGAAAAACAGATTACTTTTTTAAGATAATCCTCATACAATATTACCACCTCTTATATATTATTTTCATTTATTTTAAATAGCTCAAAATTTTTGATTTAATGGTAATCGAACTGAAAATTCATATATATATATTACAATATTCATTGAAATAATATGGTAATAGTAACATGGGTGATGTACATTTAAATGCAAATATAAATTATTTACTTGAACCACTTCTGAGTAAAACAAGGTTTAAGTTTGTAAGGAGAAATATATTTTTAATAAAATAAAACAATTAAATATGTTTTTGATAAGTGAATAAAAATAAGATATTTTCAATGAAAGTTTTAAAAAGGAAATTTGGATGGAAAATATATGGTTCAACTTACATTTCTCATGAAATCAAAATTTGCTTTAGTATAATAATGGTTATAGGCTGGGCATTATCCATATATCTTCCCCGCATTATGCAAATAGTTCAAAACGTTTTGAAGAGTACATCGTTGATTATAAAGCTATCACTTCTGTCCTATTGTTACTAGGGTAGTGGATGTTAACTAAAAAAGTCTTTAAAAATTTAATAGGATTTGTAATTAAAAGTTATTTAGAACATTATCGTTGCTTTTTCTAAAACCTTCGCAGCTTAAATAATGGGAAAACAAACTAGCGGCAGGGGTCATAATCTTATTATACCAATGAGCGCCTTACATATCATTGGCCTACAATAGTTACGAAATATTAAATTTTTTAGGGAATTTAGCCTCTTTTTTAATCTTTCGTTTCATTCTTGGCGAATATTTTGGCGATCTTGGCTTGCGTTAATAGTATCCAAAAATCGAATTTGTGTTTTAGATTTGTCCACCTCAACCTATTTAAACAAAAATGTGACTAAAAAAACACTTTTAGTTACAAAATACCATACCGAATTTGAAGACATTGCATTTTGGATTACGGATTTACCCGGTCCTGAAAGTGCAGACCGACAGACAGTCAATTCCTCATTGGGACTTGTACAAAATTTGAAAGGTTTCTAGACGATAAATGTTAATTTCGTGTTTCGAATTTTACTAGCACTCTTCATTTTGTAGTTATAGTGTTAAATTATATTCGAACAATTGGACAGACAGACTTCCCCTGAGCGGATTTTACTCAAAATTTAATAGAAATCTACAAATTAGACATAAGAACCGTTTACCAAAGTTCAGCCATCTAACTCAAAGCATTTTTGAGTTCTCTTTGTCGCAGACAGATCGACTTTTTCTAAAAATTGGGTTTTTCGAACTCAAGGAGATCTAAAACATGGAGATTCTTCAAAATTTCTAATTCGAATTCTTTAACGATTACTATACTTTCTCTATACTACGCATACTAGAAAGTAATAAGTATTATATACATTTTATAAGAATACTTTTTATTATTTGACATACTGGTTTAATGTACATTCACATTCCAGCAATATTAAATATCTTCTTTATGCCATTATGCATTGCCATTGTTACAGTTATTATAATAAAAAAATTCATTAAGAAAGTCGAATGAAACCTGAGGCATTTGTGCTATGATTTTCACGACGAGAAGTGTTTCGCTTTCTGTAATTTTTACTCATGATTTATTGACAGTTGTGACGAGATAATTTCGAATTAAATAAAGAAGAGCAGGAACTAGTTTTTGGAATGTAATTCACTTTGTTTTTTGCAAGAATTTCATTTTTTTTTTTGAGCATGAAACTCTTTTTAAAATGGAAAGAAAATTCTTGACCTCATTTTTGACGAAAAAATTGTCGTTAACTCTAAAGTTGGAAAATAAATATAAAAAAATATATTTATCAAAAATAACTAAAAATTTAGAAAATTTATTTAGAAATCTTTAATGAAACATTTTAATTGAAATTTATTTTCTTTCCTATTTTTATTTGCAGATATTGGAAAATTGAAGGACCAAAACCTTTGGATTCGTAGCAATATTTTGTACTTGATATTATAAAAGGATGAAGTACAGTTTAAGAATCTCTACTTTTAAGTACCTATTTAATTATTCATTAAATGGTATTACGTCGTATAGGTGATGGGAAAATTTGAAAATGGAATGTAGGCGTGAAATTCTTTTTGCTCCACTGGCATCGACTTGAAACTGCTTAAAAATTACTGCTTTCATGTAATTTACAAAAGAGATGCTAATTTAATAAATAAATCATCTATTCAGATTTGACGTTTTAAAATTGGCGAATTCTGAATTTGTCACTTTAAAATTGCCGACTGCATTAATCATAAAATATTCTTATAGCTATTGTATATTAAGAGAGATGGTGATTTAAAAATGACGGATGATATCATAGAATGCCCATCTCAGATAGGAATCTCGATTTCAATTCTCTTTTATTATCATGTGAGAATACGATGTTGTTTTAATTAGGAGGTTTTGAAGCTCTAAATCACGTAGGCAATGAATAAAGTATAAATGATAATTTTCATCATCATCTTTTAATCGCATATATTTTTTTACCTGCTTTTTTATCATGTGAGAACATGATGTTGTTTTGATTAGGAAGTTTTGAAGCTCGAAATCGGGTAGGCAATGAATAAAGCATAAATATAATTTTCATTATCATCTTTTAATCGTGTATATATTTTTACCTGGTTTTTGATCATGTGAGAGCATGATGTTGTTTTAGTTAGGAGGTTTTGAAGCTCGAAATCGAGTTGGCAATGAATAAAGCATAAATGTTAATTTTCATCATCATCTTTTAATCGCATATTTTTTTTTTACCTTCTTTTACCAGTATTGCATCATTATTATGTATGCTTCTTTGAAAGCAGATGCGTTTTTGAAAGGTTGTCGTAGAACTATGACATAGTAATTGTTATTTCATCTCAAAATCGGTCCAGCTCTAAAACTTTGTTTGCCAGCCAGAAAAATTGAAAATGAAAGTTAAGAAAAGAGAGAGAGAGAGAGGGATTAGAGACCAATGAAGGTCTCATATTTTCGTAATTTTTTTCTCTGGTCTCGAAAAAACGTTTTGGAGTTCGAACGATTTTCAGATGGAAAAAACCACAGTTTTTCTAAATATCGAGGAATGTGCAATCTGATAGTCACGTGATTGTTTCAAACCGGTTTAAACTGGTTAATGACTTAAATTAATTAAGACAAATAATGCCTTCAAAATTACAATGTTCTCACATGATAACCTAAAATTTGCGATTGTAGATTTGATATTAATTTTTTTGGATTTAATTTCGATTGAATCTGGTTTATTTTAACTCTTTTTTGTTACTTTATAATGTAATTTGGTTTCATTTTTTTTAATTTCGAAACTTTAGGTGGTATATGCTGAGTAGTGTAGTGTGTTATAATTTATTTATAAGCGTTTATTTTTATGTGATTTAAATATATTTTGATATTATTAGAAATATTACTTAGTTTTAATTTTTCTCTATTGCAAAATAGGAATTGTGAATTAGTTTTGCTTTAAGTTTTTGATGTTTCTTTATGCTTTAACAGACTCTAACCTTCCCCCTCCCCCTTCAGCTTTGAGTCAAAAAATAATCCTTTTCTGAAACACGTCTGCCTGTCTTTCTGTCTATTAACAAAACAACTCAACTGATCAAGTAAAAATACTTCGATATGTGATATTCAAACAAAATTAGAAAGATGTGTATAATTTTGGACACGAAAGGTAGATTATCTATTTATGTGAATGTGAACAAAATGTAACATGGCAAATATATGATGTATGTTCTTGAAGCCAAAATCATAGCTTTTATTCTAACTATGTATTACATGAACTATCTATTCTGTCACAGAGAAGTCCAAATTGAATATGAGGTATTAATACGAAGCTAAACATAAAACGTGTTTTAATGTATAGGAGAGCACTGCTGGTGGAATAATTGTTTTGTATCTTGAGGTTGTTTAAAATTTCTTCTCCACTATTGCGTTGTTCTTTTTCGTATAAAAGAACATTGATATGGTTGATTTTGAATTGAACTCTAACAATTGTGTTTATAAATTTAAATTCATAAACTGCCCAATCAACACCTTCTACCTTCTGGGTAAGTGAGAGCAAATAATTTTTCTTTTTATCATGTGAAAACATGATGTTGTTTGGTTTGGGATTTTTGAAGTCTCAAAATGCGTATGCAGAAAATAAAGGGCATAAGTCGTAAGAAGTTATTGCCAGAAAAAGCACAAAGAAGAAAACGGGAATCAACGAGAGACAGCGAGATGAGATATCGAAAGGTATATATATATTTTTTAAATTTTAATTTTAAATTTTTCTAGCTGGCAAAAAAAGTTTTGGAACTCGAACGATTTTGAGATGGGGTGAAAAAAAAAAAGCCACATAGCTTTTCTAAATGTTGACGATTGCGCAATACAATAGTCACGTGATCATGTCAAACCAGTTTAAACCGATTTATGGTCTGGAGAAAACGTTTTTAGATCCCGAACGATTTTGGGATGGGGGAAGAAAATCGTTTTTCTAACATCGATGTTTGCGTAATCTGATAGTCAATTGATTGTTTCAAACCGGTTTAAACTGGTTAAAAAAATAATATTCTCACCTAACAACTTGTAATTTGGGATAGCAGATTAAATTTTTTTCATATTTATTTTTGTTAGCAACGAACTGGAAATTAATGCGTTCCAGGTCTCATGCAAAGAAGCTGGCATGCGGGGAATAAAACGTTGCTTTATTTCATTTTGAAACTTTATTTTCTTCTTGCATTTGTTTCTCTCAACCAAAAAAAGAAAAACAATTACATTTGTTCGTATTCAAACTATTTTATCACTAAGAATACCCCGAATTTCTAATGCATCTGCAACGAAACGCCACAAAAATAGCTGATGAACTTTTCAAGATACTGCCTGCCATGGCTCGTATCTTCCCTTGACAACCAGCAAAACAAGAGTACTGCTATCTATTCACATAAAAGTCGGAGAAACGCCTGAACAATCCATCTTCATTAAACGGAATTCTTTCTTCCTTTTTGCAGAATTTGTCCCGGTGCTGTAATGAATTATACAACGGTAGCGTGTGTCTGCTTGGGAAACCATCACATGGAAGCCGATAAGAAATGGCAATCGGAATAAAAGAAGTGGGCTTGTCCCGCGAGAGTCAAGTATCAAAACTCACACGAAAGGGTTCTGCTGTCGTTCATAAATGTTTAATGGAACACAACGGCGCGTTATCGGCGTCTTTTGTGAGTCGGTGTCCGAAACTGGACATCTGGTGTGGAATGAATGGCACTAGATAATTACCGGCGCTATCGACTAGTTTTTCTATGCTGTTGTTATCTATTGGAAGAAAATGAATACAAATGGATGCTATGTAGGGATGTATATTTAAAAGAGTGAAGGGCATATTGAATGCAAAAGGGTGGAAATTTCGTTTTCTAAAGAATCGTATCATTTTAACCGTTAGGTTGGTGGATGTGTTTTGACGAGTATAAACAATTATTATAGTAAATGTGGAACATGTGAATTTATTAATATTATAAATTATGCATTTCTTAAATATATATTACTGAGATAGAAAAATATTATAAATAAATAAATAAATAAGATTGAATAGATGTTACAAGTGGTTTAAAAATTATTTTTCTCGAGTCTACTTTTGTAAAACTCTTTCATGTATCATTACATTTGGTTCCGAAAATCTTAGAAATTCTTTGTAAAATTAATTATATAACTTTAAGCGTTCGATTTACGGTGGCACTTTTACAGATAAACAATTATTAGCATCCTAATAGATAATAATATTAATATTATGGAGTCTGTATTATCCATTTATTTTCTTAAAATAGATTATACAGCAATCGAGCATAGGAAAGATAGGTGTTTCGAGCCTGTTTTTCTAAAAGGTTTCCATGTTTTATTTATACTTTTCCCGAAGTTTATAAAGATTCCTGTTCAATCATATAATGCTAATAGTTCGACTAGTGACGACATTTTGACAGCCAAATAATTTCCACTGTCATATTTAACGTGTTATTATTTATCATAATAATGAAACGTACTTTGTTATTTTATGAAAAATTATTGCTGTTACCGAATTAGAATATTTCCGTCAAAAACTTTCATATTTTACGATTTCTTGGTTTGAAAATATTATAAAGTAAGAGAAATTGTCACCTGTAGAGGGACGAGACACTTTATAACTTCATTATGAGGTAGATGAAAATAATCGACGAGTTTCAAGAGCAGTAATTTAATTATTTTCTAAGTTCCGCATTTCACAAGAAAACAACAACAATACGAATACGAAAAAACATGACATTCACTAGAAAACAATCTTATAATGATCCCTGAGAAGCAACATGGGAAATATACCTTCATGTTAATAAAGTAATGCCATCTGTTGGTTTAAAAGAGGAGGTAGTAGAGTTATGCAACCACTACATATTTTTAATTGTTTCATATTTGAGAGAAATTGTAAAATGTTTTTAAAAGTAGAACAGAGATGAAAACAGTTTTGTTTTTGGTAGAAAAATTTATTGGCACTCCCGTATTTCAATTCTTTAGCAAGAAATTGAAAACGTCTGACTTTAGGGATTATTCATGTAAGTGAACTTTAAATAAAAAATGCATATTCTTTCCTAAAATAACAGAAAACGGAAACATTTCTTTCAAAGCTGAAACTGAACCGAATACATAGTTTTCTGCCTGTAAGTGTGTTTTCTTGCCTCAAACCTTACTGCATGGAAAAGCACGTTTTACATGCTCTACGACTAGAGTTTTCGCTTAATGTTAAGCAGCGTATCTCGGATAAGAGCATATCCAGTTGATATTTAGTTTGTAAACATTAGTAATTTTATGCATAACAAACCCATTTATAAATATCAACCGAAATTTTCTTCTGTACCTTGTGAATCCCATATTAGGTGCTTTATCTCAACATGGGCTCTTTGTATTTTCATTTATATTTAACCGCCTTTGAAGACCAACTTCATGGTCCAGATTAAGGAATTTTTAGGATGTTTAGCCTTTAATATGGAAAGTATTTTTTTAAAAAAATATATTTCCCATGATTTTCAGTAAAGCTGAAAAATATAAATTTAATTGAATCAGGCTTTTATATAGAATTAAGAGTGCAAATTAAAGCCCATATACCAAGAAATAAAAGCGGAGGTAAAAATACGTCTTGATCCGAATTGTCCAAAAAAAGCAATTTTTTAATTCAATTTTAAAATTGTTTAAACGCGATTGAATGTTTTAATGGGCGAGTTTGAATTTATGTAATCTGTTATAATGTCTTTAATGCCATTAAAGTTATTGAAGATATTATTAAGTTTTGTTCATCAAATTAAATTTTTGAAATTTATGGAAAATAAGGAAAAGGTTATACAGAAATTAAATTGTTCCATTAGAAAGCTAATTTTTTGAGTTTTAAGAAGTCGTGCTTTCCGTGTAATAATATTTTCTGAAGACGTGGTCATCATTTTTCATAAGTAAGACCGATGAAATTCTGTTTGAAGCCTTACTTTTTTTAAAAACCTTTTCTTCTTTCTGAGTGAATCGAAGTTTTCGAGATATGGTGAGTCCTCTCCAAATATTTCGTAGCATTTCATTTTTATTTGTATATCTATGAAGCGTTGAATTAAGTGCAGCTGTAAAATCGTTCATTAAAGCAACCGGATACGTTTACATAACAATTTGTTTGCAATTGACTGCTGTCATTCGATAATAAATGATAAGGACGATTTTTATGCCACTTATGGAAGTAGTTTTTATAAACAGATTTATTTTTCTATTTAAAGTTTATTATAAACTTTATTTGTTTATTCTCTACCTATAATCTGTAGGTGACTGATCCATTTTAATTTCAGTCTAATGAATGCTCTCTTAAAGTATTGCGAAAATTTGAAACGATTATAATAATTATTATTATCATTCTTACGCCTTCGCAAGTAAGTTTAAAAAAATGTGAATACCTTGCTATGAGTTGATATACTTTGACTGTTTCATTCTTTTATTTTCAATTGATTAGAATTAATACTACTTGTCATATAAGTCTTCTTTAGATATCAGTTTTCTCGGTGTATTATGAGATTATTGTGTAAAATAGTCGTATATTCTTTATACATTTAATAGCATAAAGAATACGCGATAAAATTAACAAAGCAAATGAAATGGCTCAACTTTCCTGGCTCAACTTTCCCGCATGTACCGTTTATAACATGTAATCGAAAATAATTTGAAATGTGTATTAAAAAAATTATTATTATTGGCAAACGTTAAATCTGTTAAAAGCAGCAGAATTTTGCATCGATTTTTTTTACTACTATGGCACTTATCCCATGCATTCTTAGTAAAAAAGAAAGTAAAAATGGATTGAAAAAAGAGAGAGAAAGAGAGAAATATGTATTAGAAAGAGAGAAATGAAACAATGAATTTGCTCATTTAATTATTAATGCTCATCACAAAACTATGCGTATAAAACGACGTATTTGATACGTGCATCGAATTAGCTGTTTTTAAGTTGTAATTAAATAAAAGTAGCAATGATCAAAATAATTATGCGCATAAGACGATGTCAATGCATCGAATGAAAGTTTTTCCAATATTTTAAATTGCAATTAAATAAAAATATCAGTGTTAACAATAATATGTGTATAAAACGACATATTTGATGGGTGCATTGTATTAGATTTTTTTAATGTTTTAAGCAGAAATTAAATAAAAGTAGCAATACTCATAACCATGTGCATAATGTATCTGATACGTTATACTGAATTAAAGTTTTTTTTATATTTTTAGCTGTAATTTAATAATTTAGCAATACTAATAATAATTACACCCATAAAACGATGTATTTGATACTTGCATCAAATTAGATCTTTTTAAATAATTTAAACTGTAATGAAAGTAGCAATTAATTACAAAAATTGGAAATAATTTGGGTATATTTCTGAATGTCATTTGACTTTTGACTTTTGTGTATCATTATAAGTAACAATATTTACACACATAAATGTAAGGCATCTAATTATGGAGGTAGAAAAATTAGTAACGCAAGATATTAAATTATTATTATTCATCTATATCCTGTTTCCTCACGAATCGAATGTGATGCTTTTAACTACGCTATGAAGTTTAATTTCTATATTGTTAATATAAACTTAGAAGCGCAACTGTAAGATTCGTAGCTGCACAAAACTAATTTTTAGGGACAGCAATGAATAAGCATAGGGTCGTTGAGGCAGAAAAGAATGCTTATAAGGACCAGCATATGCCAGAAATGAGAATTTTCGAGTGCCACCAACCCCTACAGCGACTTCGATGTGCAACCTCCACCGCTAAAGGAAGAGCAAAACGAATCTCAGGAGAGCAGGTTGGCCGAATTCTTGGCGGAATGAGGAACGCAAGCATGTTCCCATTCTTCCGGTCTCCACAGTAACCGAGGTGCATTCTCTCCGCCCTCCGTGGAACCTCAAGTGTTCTTGTCAGGAATCGTTCTCACGCTCAGAACCCCCTTCACCATCGATCGCTCTCCTCCACCCCCTCAAATACCCTCTCGATATTCGAAAGGTACGCCCATCATCCGTAGAAAAAAGCGTCACGAAGCACAGAGAGAAAGATAAAGAAAAAAGAAAAAACCAGCTTTGCATTGAAGTTTTCGCGTTTTTGATATTGCAGACCAACAACAGGAAAATGGAATTAGGAATATTTTTCTGTTTAAAGAAAGCACTTTTGTGAGTTGTAAGGGGTGATATTTGAATATGAACTTGCTGCTGAAGTAAACAGCGGAAGCTAGAGAAGTAAAACTAAAAGAATAAATAAAACTGCCATATAAGAAGAGTCTGTAAATATGCCTTAATGCAGTGACATTAGATTCTAATAGAAACCAACGGAATTAACAAAAGTAAAGCCAAAAAATAATAAAGCTGCTATATACGAAGAGTGAGTAAATAGGCTTTAATGCAATGACTTTAGATTCTAATAGTAAGCAGCGGAATTAGTAAAAATAAATCCAACAAAATAAATAAAGCTGCTATATAAGAAGAGTGTGCAAATATGCCTTAATGCAGTGACCTTGGATTCTAATAGTAAGCAGCGGAATTAGCGAAGTAAAGTCGAAAGAATAAATAAAGTTACCATACAAGTAGAGCGTGTAACTATGTCTTAATACAGTGACATTACATTCGATTCAGAAACGCTGGATTTATAGAAGAAAGGCTTATCTGTGGCATAATTGTCGTGCGCTATCATCGGAAACTAAATGAAGCTCTACTAACAAATTTTTTTCGAATATAGTGATTTTATTATAAAAATTATAATTGTAATTTTTTATTTTATTTAGGAAGGTATTATTGATGAAAATGTAGAGTATCACACATTTATCAAGAAATCAGCCGCATTTGGCGGGCAATTGGTTCACCGGGAATACTATTTATGTTTACTTTCAATTAAATCTCTTATACCTAACTTAATGAGTTTTATGAGTTTGAGTTTGTTTGTGTTTTGTGGAAAGAAAGCCATATTTGGTTACACTGCGTCACATTCATGGCATTAAAATATTTGTATCATTTATAATCGAAACATGGAATGTCCAAAAAATCCAAATGTCTAAAAACGCAAAAATGCAAATCATGTAAAAGCGCAACAATGATGTATTATATGGCACAGTGCTACAAGGCGTGGGTTATATTAATATATGATAATAAAAACGAATTTTTTTAATTAAAAAGTTTAACTTGTGGAGAAACCAACTAGTCCAAATCAGAGTCAGATTTCTGAGAAAAATATAAGACGCTGTAAAGAAAACCGTGGACGTTCTACAAGAATGGGTAAAACAGACAGACATAGGACTGTTACAAATTGAGCAAAATGGTGTTGGTCCCCCCCTCTCCCCATCAACAAATATGAAGTTAATGGGGCAAATTCAAGAACATATTTCCTAAGAAAACATTTTTACCATTGTGTGGTGCTAGATATCAAAGCAACGTTATTTTAATAGTCTTACACTCTGTTCATTGTTTACAGGAATCATCCTAACAAAGAGAATTTCCATGACATCATATTGCTAATAAAAATGAAGCAGCCCGAATAATCTATCTTCTAACTTTCGTGGTACTGTAATTTCACTTTCTTATTCCTCTAGCAAATAGGGCCGCGGTGGCCTGGTGGTAAGGTCTCGGCTTCGGAACCGGAGGGTTTTAGGTTCGAGACTCGATTCCACCAAAAGAACCGTCGTGTAAGGGGGTCTGTTGCACGTTAAATCCGTCCTGACCAAACGTCCTCCCGCTGGTGTGGTGTGGAGAGGGGGGTGCCAGCTCAGGTGTCGTCCTCGTCATCTGACCGTGGTTCAAAATTGCGAGGTCCGTCCCAAAATAGCCCTAGTGTTGCTTCAAACGGGACGTTAATATAACCAAACTAAACTAAACTCCTCTAGCAAATTAAGTAAATATTAACCATAAATCTTCTACCTAACAGCTGATCAATGGAAGAAAACCACGCGATCAGATTGCAAATGAAACAATGAAAACAATTTGAATTTCAGTTAAAATTTCAAATCTATTGTAGAAAATTATGTTAAAAATATTTATAAAAAGTGCTAAAATTTGGAAATAATTTGCACGAAAATTAAATTAATATCATTAAGAAGAAAAAAAAAAATTCAAATTCGGCTAAAAATTAATTTTGTATAATAATAATTTCGAGGGTTTTAGTGGGAAAACGCCAAAATATGTCATAGTTTTTAATCAATAAAAATTATAATTACTATATCAAGACAATTGCCCCTAGCTGCATACTTTCACTTTCCAAAATATATCTGTGTCAAATGGTCTGTTCTTTAGAGCGCCTAAACATATACATACATTCAGTTTTATTATTAGTATATGAGTATCTATAATGAATAAAAACTTAATAAGAAATGCTTAAATAGAATTAATCATATTATCCGTTTGTTGCCTTAAAATGATTGAAAAAGATAAATATTTTAAAACTTATGCAAATTAATTAAACTAACACTTTAGGAAGTAAGTACGACCACAGTTCATTAGGAGGATAAAATTAAAAAAAAAACATAAAATAATGTTCTCGAAATATTTATACCTATCGATAGTAAAATAAACTTATGGTATTCGTTGTCGACAGAAATATTCATCATTTTAAATAAGTTTCTGGCATTGTAGATACTTCATTCTTATTCGTAAACATGCTTTACATTTTTCATCGATTTTTCAACATAATAATGTATGTAGGCTAGCATATGTGTGATGCAAAAACCGAAAACGCTCGTTCAGTTCATCCGAAACCGAATCGTTTAAAATGCTCAACAGAGCTTACCGGCTGTATACTTAATTCTTAAATAATTGAGGCTTTTACTTTGAAAAGGTTTTCCCAAACTTTAATCAAGTTTTTTTATTAAAAAGTAACCATAATTTGAATGTTTTTTTTAACTAACTTTAGACCACATTTTTACACAAAAGCAGTTTTTGAATAACTTTATAATTAGAAAAGGGAAGGGAGGGTCAATAACATAAATTTAATATTGATAATTTTTGTAATTTTAATAAATTTTTATAAATATTTTTACAATAATATTTTAAATTATTTTAGTTATTGGATTTCTGCTTACGCGCTTTGCGATGATATTTAATATATTTTCTGAGTAGAGTAAAACATTGCCGTGCAATAATATTTCGAATTAAATAATTTCTTTAAAATATTCAAATACTCTTAAATTTTTTTACCTAACTGTCAAAGTTTTTAGAACTTAAAAATCTGTAGTGTTGTCAGAATAAAGTAAATACCTACTAGCTGTTAGGAACAATGCGTATGATCTCAAGCTATAGCATAAGCTGGAGCTTATGCTGTAGTTTGAGATCATACGCACTAAAATATATAAGAATTACTTTCACAGTTTAAATTTTCTTTATTTAAGATTATTTTTTCTGTGTTATACTTTTTCTGTATGATTATAAGCCCCATATAAACGTATTTATGACTTTTTTGCCATTTCATGATTATCTCTTAAGAAATGGGAGATGTTTGAAATTATAAAAGATTCTGAAGTTCTGCTAGGTGTCATATACAGAACTGTTTTTGTCTCAATCTGCATGATTCAAAATGAAATAATTTATAATCTAATAGACAAATGGATGCACGTGTTTATATCTCTGCTATTTGAATAGTTGAAATAAACATTTTTTTGTGATTTTGGTGGCAGTAATTAGTCTTTTTGTGGACTTCAATTTTTACTTTCAGAAAACTTAATCAGGATCTCGAACTAATCTTGCGGAACAGAATGATGCAACGTGTTCAAGGTAAAATAAGTATTTCCTCCAGGAAAACGAAGATCCCCTTTCCTCAGGTCCAGATTCAGAAAAATTTCTTTATTCCAAAATTCGGTTCATTTACTTCAAAGTTTCAACGGTATTCAAATATATTATATCCTTCGAATTAAACCTTTTATCAAATTTAATGAACATTGTTTCCCATCAAGCATATTTTGTATTGCATAGTTATTTCGCAATGTATTATAATATGCTTTAAATACGCAATATATTATTTTCGAGAGTTTTGCGTCAATAAATCTTATTATGTATACCATTTAAGGGAAGTCGAAAGGTTCCAAGCACAGGTGTAAACTACGGTGAAAAAAAAATTATCGAATTTTTATTTATACCTTCAAACAATTTTATTCTTTTTCCGCTCATTTTTTAATTACCATCATTTATTCATTTAAAATCCTATCAACTTCGATTAAAATTTTTCCTAATAAAATATAAATTAAAAGCAGGTATATAATGAAAAGTCACGACGATTAAATTGATAAAATATCGTTCCCATTTTATTCGAAATAAAAAATAACCTTATTTGTAATATGTACAGGCAATTTATTTCTGAACTTCAATTATTATTCCAAACATTACAAAAAAAAATGTTAAATCTTAGCTATCAGTTTGTTATGACGATAGCAGTACTAAAAGAAGACCATTTAAACGGAATGTTTTACGAAGAAAGAGAAAAGCCAAGTATTAGTTATTCTTTTAAAAATTCTTGAAACATATTAAACGTGGTTATTAAATTGCAATTGCAAATACAACCATAATTAGAGATGAAATTTCAATGCTGAAATAAGATTATATTTTAGAATAAGTTTATATTCAGAAAAGTATTAATTATATATATATATATTGAGATCTAAATTAGTACATTAAAAAGCAAATAGCGATCGTCATTTTTGATTAAACATGATGGAAGGGTCAAGGCGTTACCATAATTGGCGTTGAAAATTATGATAAAACATGCACATTGTGTTCTGATTGTTGACAACGGATACGGACTTGGTTTTTAATATGTTTTCGGCAGATTGTTTCAAACGATTCTGTTTATTTTTTAATGGTTGATGCATTTAAAACTAAATATTGTTAATTAATCGATATTTTCATGATGACTCTGAGAAAATTTTGTTGAAAACTTCTTGAGATATTATATAAATTAAGAAAAATATTCTTTAGTGCCCATAAGGTTTAAATACTCAGCGCCTCAGTTTTCAGTACTCATATTTTAAAAAATGCTTCGTTTCAGTAAAAAAAAAAAAAAAAAAAAAAAAAAAAAAATGTTAATTGTAGTTTAATCATTTCCACTTTAATTTAAAGCATAAACTCCACGGGAGCTAACGGAAAATTAGAGATATACATATTAAGTTATGGTTGAAGGCCTTTATAATATTATGAGTGAATTATATGACTATTAAAATTTGAAGTTTTAAAATATTGTAATGAAGAAGCAATTAAAATGGGAGTTCCATAAAATATTAAATTATTAAAATATCAACGTGCATTAAGATTGGCGAAAAGGCTGGTCGCCAAAGGCGGCTAGTTATAAATAAAATCATAACGATCGTTATCATTATGACAAGCGTAAGTAATTTTCAATTCTGATTTGGAACGATATTTTAAATAAAATGTGACACCTAATTAGAATTTTAAATTAATTCGCAGCTCAATGAGTTAAATTTTTCAATGAGATACATAGAAAGAATATTTCAGTCTGTTTTAATAACGTTATAATTTCTCATAAGCACATAATAATAACAAAGTTTTGAATAATTTCAAATGGATTTTTGTATAGATATAATATTTGCTTCACCCCTTCTAAGGAATCTTTAAAAAAAAAATCGATTTTACTTTTACAGGAAGTTCAAAAAATTTGTCATAATCAAATTTCGTGTAAATTCGTGTAGAAGAAATGATTTTATTACTGAAAAAGATTACTGAAATTGTATAATTTCCAAGAAATAATTTCTGAAGCAGTCAAGCATTTATTTATCAGAAAGCTACAATATGTGAATTAATTCAATTTCTCCAGCTTTTAAAAATCGTTTTTACAAGCATATTTTTGCTACAATAATATTCTAAAAATAATATTATTGAATTGTTTTTTTTATTTCTTTAAAAAAACCCGATTTGAGCAAAAAAAATTGTATTCGAAAATCTATTTATTTAAAAATGACATTTTACACACCTATAACTCAATGGTTTATAATATTCTCATGGGCTTACCATATTGTATCAAAAACAAAATCCTCTAAACCCTTAACAAATCGACTCAAAACTGCTACACACCCATTGAAAGATAGGAGACAAATTTAGACTTTAATCCGATTATAGTCCACAAAGTTTTACAGAATTCAAAATTTCCCACGGAAAAACGTCCACACTTTTTTAAGTGACCCATCCCGCTTGAGGGGTGAAACGCGCGAAACCTCGCACCCCAAAAGAGGGTGCCCTAATGAAGCAGTAAAAAATTGCGCCCTCTTTCCGTCTGCCGCTTTATTATTATCGAATAAAGTCGCCTTTTAATAGTCCTTTTCCTGGAAGCGCCCCTCTCTTTGGAGTACCTCTTCCCCACCTGCGCGTCCTGGGATGTCCTTTTGTCCCGGTCACGTGCCCGGTCCAATCGGGACGCAATAAATCACGCTGTTCGAAGCACTTCTGTTTGCCGCGACCGTGGCGATGTAATTGTGTTCATCTCCCAACAATAAAGAGGACACGAGGGACGAATATAAAAAAAAGAAAGAAAGAAAAATGGAACAGAATTTCTTTCTTGGGTTTTGGTATATGCTCAAGTCCATCACAGAATGAAATCAGATGAGAATTCAGTGGCGTATTGTGGTTTTTCTGATGTTTCATTAATTGCCAATAAAATACAATTGAGAAATTCAGATTTAATGCAAAGGATTATTGATAGCCTTGGCATAAAAATGTTTAGATATTCAAAGTTACTTAAAGTTACTTTCAAAGTTTTCACAAATAATTTTATCAGATGTGGTTGTAATTACATTAAAAAACACACACCAGAAAACAGTCACGCAATAAAATGTAGTTTCTAATTATTCCATCATGCTATAAAATATGTTTTAGCATGGTTTTTGATAATTCAGAATATGTATATTACGGTTAATGTAATTAATCATTTAATTTTAATAATAACGATGATGAATGTGTATGTATCATGTGTACGTATGTCGTGGCTCTCAACAGGATAGACCATTAGACATAAAAGCTATTAAATTTGGCACAGATATACTTTGGAAGTAGAAAATGTGTGTTTGAGAGCGAATTCAAATTTTAATTACTTAAAAAATATGCGAAATTCTGACGTGTTTTCACAATACTTCCCGAAAATATTATTGCACAAAGCTGCTATTTACATCCTTTTAAAATTAAAAAAAATGTTTTATAAAATTTATTTAATGGTTTTTAATTTTGAATAATGAAGATAAGTAAAATTAAAAAGGCCCCCAAAAGGAGAAGTGAGTGAATCATATTACAAAAAAAAAAAAAAAAAATCGGCAAAATGGATCAGAAGGAGAGGTTACACCTGGCAATAGGAGAGAAATGAACTCTTAAAAAAGTTCAACGAAGAGTTATTTCTTATTGTTTTGCTGAAGATTTAGCATCTTTTCATCAGCAGCAGACTGTATAAAATAGCAACAGCGAGAAATCATCCGTTTGCTTAGCCTAGAAGATGTTACGTAGCCGACATTAATTGGAGTCTTTCCGCACAATAGAGGGATATTGTTTTACCAGCAATGCTCTACCTCCCAATGAGCTTTATGGGAACGATGTTTTGTTACAGAAAAAAGATGTGGAAGATGTAACTCATCAGTTGTTGGGGAATCAATACAAAACATTCTTTTTCTATTGAGTACACAAATTTTTGGACTTTCGCATTATTATGTATCGCAAATATAGTGAATTAAACTAAGAAATGATGTTTAATTCCTTCTTTTGCTCCTGAATTATTATTCAAAAACAAAAGTGTGGCACATTTTTGATCCATCTTCGTGATATATAAAGGAAATAATCATTAATATCTTGAAGTCAGAAAATTAGGCTCCTATAACACACATAATCGCCCTTATGCAAATAATATACCTAAAATTTTTTATAAAGAGAATTGAAGCATTTTTATTTTATTGTTGGAAGATATCATATGTTTCTCTTGAGCTACATTTATCAACTCTTACAACAATATATTTGTAAAAAATTGTCTATCAATATTGTATATTTTTGTTCTTGGAATTTCTAAAAACGTCATACCTTTTATGCAATTTCATCGATTGTTCTTGGGCTGTGTTTGCCAGTTCTTGAAAGAGGCCATCCACAAAATACTTCCAATCTATATTGAATATTTTTGCTCTTGGAATTTCTAAAAGGTCATACCTTTTATGCAATTTCATCGATTACTCTTGAGCTATTATTTGGCAATTCTTGAAACAGGTCATCCACAAAAGTCTTTCCATCAGCATTTCATATTTTTGCTCTTGTAATTCCTTTTTAATCTTCTAATTCCGCAATTTAAAAAGTCTAAAGAGTTTCTGAAAAGTCATTTTTTTTCTAAAAGGCTATCTCTACAATTTCATTGATTCTTCTGCAGCTGTATTTACCAATCCCTAAAATAGATTATTTCCAAGCGCCTTTAATTTTTTTCACATATTTTAGCCCCAGGAATTTCTAAACGGTCGTGTCCTCAATGATATTTCATCAATTAAAGCGAGCGCATCCAAGCGAATATTTAATTCCTCATATCTCACATAGAACATTCAATCTGCTAGCAACTTTTCGGATTAAGACGCTTATGTTTCTAATTTGACAAACACGAGATATTTCTATCACTTTTCTTCAGCAGAAATTGGTGGCAAGAAGCGCCAACCCCTCGAAGAGGGCCATCTTCTTTTCCCTCGAAACATTACTTCGGCGACGGGTTGGAAACTTCGAATCCGGGTCGATTTAATTGAGGGCCCCATCCATCAAGGCCCCGGGGCCAGAAGCTCCTACCGACAGCACATCACTCACGCCGACCGCAATTTTAAAACTCGCAGGTAAACATGATCAATATTCCGAAATGAACGGGGGA
Source organism: Argiope aurantia (assembly GCA_026543865.1). Taxonomy (NCBI): domain Eukaryota; kingdom Metazoa; phylum Arthropoda; class Arachnida; order Araneae; family Araneidae; genus Argiope; species Argiope aurantia. The sequence continues at coordinate 970,286 of JAPMOR010095361.1, read as the reverse complement.
ACATAACATCCAAGGAAGGAAAACTTTTAAAAATTCTTGCGTCCACCTCAAAGTATGATTAATTGGCCGCGCGCTAGAAACAAGATTCCGGTGAATTATTGAAGAAAACTCGCAGCTCCCTTAATTAATTTAAATACGCTAATTAACGGAGAACGCACGCTGCATCTGCGGTTCTCCGTTAAGCGGGTAAAAATACCGCCAAAGACGAGCGAAAAAACATGCCAAACGTGCAGGTCATTAGATATCTTTCCTTGTTATCCACAATTGATACCTTCGGGCGTTTTGACATCTATTAAAAATCAGAGTAGAGTGATGGATTTTGCTTGTGGAGGGAATCTTTTCTACTGTTTTACACGGAGAAGGAGTTTTTGAAGGGGATTTTTCTGGTAAAACCTGTGTTTGCGGATGTCTGTTATTCTAACTCTAACAAACTTCCAAAAAAATATAGACGTGCGTTGAATAATTACAATTAAAATAAGTCTAAGTTAACAAACAAAAATTAATTTATGTTAAATTTATACTAATAATAAAGGAAAAGGTTTGCACCTTAAGTGATACTTTATTAAATAGAAATATGCATCTTAAAGCAATTTTTTTTTGAAATTTTAATTAATTAAAAATTAAGCTAGAGTTTGATGCCAATAATAATTAACGAAATATTATTTCACAAAAACGATTTTCGCATCGTTTTAAAATTCATAAAATTCTATTTCTAATGATAAAATTTAATCGCCTGCAATTTATTTCTTGAATTTTGACATTTTTTAAAAATAACTTTTGCAAAATTTTCAACAATAGATTTCATTGTTTCAGTCAAATTTAAACTGTTTCGATCGTTTCACCAAATATTTAATAACATTTTTCTACCATTGTTGTCCTGAATGTTGAAGGAATGAATAATAAAATACAACTGTTTCTTTAATTTTAATATAATTTTTAAAAATAATTTTTGCATAATTTTTAACAATTGATTTTATTGTTGAAATGAAATTTAAATTGTTTTCATTGTTTCATAAAATATATAATTATGTTTTTTTTTCTTCCATTGTTGTTCTGAATATTAAAGGAAGGAATGGTAACATCATCAATGGAATTCAAATATTGTTTAGCTTATCAATTAGAATGGGTTCGTTACCACTAGTTATTCTCAACTTAATCATTGTACTTATTCCCGAGCTAAAGAAATTCAATGCAATTTCTTTTCTTGAAATGTCCCATCAATGGAATTCCATTTATGTGGTCTCTTACGGCAGGATAAGTAAAACACAGAATGGAATTAGCATTCTTCATTCCACATTTTCTCTTTCACACGTAAAATAACACATTCCTATAATATGTTCCAGTTCACTTCACTTTACAAGGATGAAAGGCATAATTTTTCCAAATAAAAATTATACAGATAACAGCTGATCAATGTACGTAAGTTCCTAGATAATAACTTTAATTTATGGGAAACTCTTGCTATTAATCAACAATTGTATTCATAAAAATAATTTTCTTGGTAATTAATTTAAATTATTGAATTTAACATATATGTTAAAGCACGTGCAACACTCTTCAAAGTATATGTAAACATCTGTGAAAATGTTTTGGAGTATTTTTTGTATGTGGAAAATATATAAATTTTCCATTATTTGATTAAATATTTGAGACAATTAAAATATATTGAAAATAATATAGAGTTGTTAAAATTAGCGGGAGTTGTCATTCCTAAACTTTCTCATCTCCCTCCCACCCCTGTATAAAACCTATGAAAATTGAACAAAACCATCAACGCAACGAGTCTCATTTTTTAAAAGCCCCGCATATGAGAGCTTTGTGCTTCGTAGTGTAGAGACGGCAACAAGTATATATTTTGGATGAATTTATCCAACCTATAGACATCAAAATTTGTCACAAAACTAAAATTTAAGCAACAGGATTTCATACCAAATTTCAGTTATCTAAATTATTGCACTTTTGAATTATCGTATTTATATAGATGGAAATGTACAGACCAGCAGATTCGACAACAAATTTGATATGGGCATAAGATGCTGTAAATTTATATAAAGTTTTATTAATCTAGATTTTTACAGTTTTTTTATACTCTGTTCATTTGCATTTGGGTAGAAAGAAAGACAACAAGCTCGTCTTGCAAATAAATTTCTTTTAAAATTGATAGAAAATGCCAAATTTGGTGAAAATACCATATACCTAATTTCATCCGTCTAGCTCGTAGACTTTCTGATTTATCGTTTTGAAAGGCAGGCAGACAAACATTATTTATTTATTTTATTTTATTTATTATTTTATTTTATTTATTTATTTATGGCTTAAGAAGGTTTGAAATTGGGGATTTTCCAAAATCTGAAAACTAAATGTTTTGACGATTATAATTTTTTTTTGTTTATTCACCTATGAGAAAATTAAAAAGATGTTTCAGATAAATTATCTTAATGAAATTAATAGAACGTGATAAAGTAAACCACCAATCACGTTTTATTCTTTAAAGAGATTCTAGACATTTTATATATTCAATTGATTGGAGCTATCAACAATCAAAGTTTGCTCGTGACTCAAACGTCGGCATCTTTTGTACCAGTTTTTATTCAGTTTACTGTTGTGAAAGAACAGAATACGTTTGCAATACATTATCTGAATCATCTGTTTCCATTTTCTTTTTCAACAGTATAAAAAATAGCTTAACCGAGTTTTATCAAATTTATCATTTGGGCAAGATTAATAGTTAAATTTCTTTGTTTGAGGCTAGTCATTGTTTTTAGTCGTGCTCGTTCTGCTTATTGCTGCAATTGCGTGTCAAAGCAAAATTAATCTCTAGAAAGAAAAACTGTCATCAAATGAATAATGTTTTTCTAAACTTGAAGTGCCGTTTTTATAAATAATAGCACTTTTCTAAGGGTTTCGATTTTGAAATTGGTTGCAAGTTTTTGTTAGTCTGAACAAATTTTTTAACATTAAAGATTTCATAATATTTCGTCATCATTCTTTTTTTTTACATTTTGAAATTGTTGAATTATATATTCAGAAAAAGTTAATGAACAGATTTGTATAATATTAATGGAAATATAATAGTTTAATGTATAAGTTTAAGTGATAAGTTTAACAGTTTAATAAAGAAGTTTAAGTGATAAGAAGTTGGAATGCTCACATTTATTAGAATTATTTGAAACTAAGACGAAAATTTAAAAAGAAGAAAAAAATAATAAATTCTGTTGTAGGAAACAAATTATAAGTGATTCTATTATGATATTATCATCCATAAAATATGTCATAGCATATATAGCTTGTTACATAAAATTGCAAATAGAACTAATATCGATTTTAAATTTGGCTTTAAAACCAAATATCAAATTTTGTCTATCTAATTTAATTTTCATTCCGAATATCGAATGACAGACAGACAGACACATCGGCGTTGTCTGAAATATTGACATTAATCAGATTCTCATGGTTGAATTTACAACGATTACAATACTTTTTTTTTTGCCGAAATACTAATCTCTGTTGTGAATTTAGTATTTTTACTGAATCCATCTTATCATCCTTGGCACGTTATTTGCGATTAATTTGTGGCATGTGTTAATCTATCTATACTTATAATAAAGCTCAATGTGTGTGTGTGTGTGTTGGCGCTCTACAGGTCAGACCATTCAACCTACAGCTACCAAATTTGACACGTGTATACCTTGGAGACCGGGAATGTGCACCTGGGGGTTATTTTTTCGAATTTTTAACTATAATTTTATTTATTTAAAAATTAAGCGAAATTTTGACGTATTTCTGCTATAACTTCCGAAAATATTACCGCACAAAAAAGATTTTTACATGAAGTTAAAGATCAAAAATTTATCTTTTAAATGATACTAATGTTTTAATCTTAAAATTAAATTTCTTTTTTTAATGAATTTTTAAATAAATATTTTAACTATGTTTTTCAATAATTTTTTCGTAAAAAATAAAAATTAAAATTAAGCACGTTTCGCATTCATGGGAAAAAATTAGCTTTTTTCAAAGTGTTGCCATCACATTGATTAAAGCTCCAATTAAAAATAAATTAAATCTTTTTGGAAATGAAATCTACAAAAATATAATTTTCGGCACGCGTCTGTAGGAACTGAAACTAATATGAAATATTATTTTTTCTAAAAAATAAATTCAAAAAAAATTATTTTATGATCCTTTACACTCTCTATACAGGGTGTTTATTTAGTCCCGGTCCCATTTTGATGTTTAATGACTCATAAAATAATGAAGATATAAACAAACTTATGGCATTTATTGATGGAATAACTCATATATTTTCCTTTTCAGGTTTGAATATTTTTACTTTTGTAAATATCGTCTGCGCGTTTGGTTAATTTCAGATAATTTCATTTTCCAGTCTAAATATCTGTACTTTTCTAAATATCGTCTGCTTATTAACTGCATTTTTCTCTCTTTTATTTTTGGCAACTATTGAAATGTTAAGTTTACTTTTGATGTGTTTGTTCTATGTAGTACTTTTGTATGTGATGTTTTATTCGAGCGGATATTAAGGAGAATGCATACACCACAAGAGAAAGCACAAATTTTATGGTGGTCATGGAGTTAATTTCCAATCAACTAAATCACTGACTTTTAAGAGTTAATTTCCAATCACTTAAACTGACTCATTTATGAAACTTTGAATATCACTATTCAATAAAAAAAGGATAATTTTAGATTTTCCATCGATCGCTTCAAAGAAAATACGCCAATCAGCGCGCAGGTTTCTCAAGATTAATTGGCCTAAGATTATGAAAATGGTGAGTTTTTCAAAATTTTTAACATTTAAAACTTCATAAATAAGTCTTTGGTGATCGTGGAAAATAGAAACATTCATTCATTTATTTAAAATTTGGTGTGTCCAGAATATTTCTCAGAATATGATACCTTACTGCATTAAATTTAGACTTCATAATTATTGAAATATATTTTTAGGCAGGAACAAAATATTATTTTTGATTTCATTTCAATCCTTTTGAAAGCAAAACAAAAAACTGAATTTTGTGCTGAATATCAGAAATTTTTGTTGAATTATTGTTTGAGATATTACATAAATTATGAAAAATATTTGGTAGTTAACATAAGACTTAAATACCGAGCGATTCTGTTTGCAATACTCACATTCAATAATAATAATAATTAATAAATAACAATAAACATGATAAATAAAATAAAACACTTGGTTTTATTAAAAAATATCTTAATATTAATCGCAATTTCATCATTTACATTTTAAATTAAAGTTGAAGTTTTACCGGAAATGACAACAGATTAGCAAAATATATATAGTAAACTGAACGAAACGATCTAAACAGTATAAGTTTGGTATGACTATCAAAATTTGAAGATTAAAAATGTTTTGTTTGAGAATCCTTTAAGAGACCAGTTACTTAAAATATTTAATTGAAAATTGTAGCGAGCTGTAATACTGGCGAACCGGCTGGTCGCCAAAGGCGGCTAGTACTTATATAAAGCTCAATGTGTGTGTATGTGTGTTGGCGCTCTACAGAAAAGACCATTTGACCTATAGCTACCAAATTTGGTACGTGTAAACCTTGGAGGTCGGGCATGTGTACCTGGGATCCCTTTTTTGAAATTTTAATTATTAATTAAAAATTAACTTTCCCACCAAAAAAATCATTTCTTTCCCCACCGCCAAATGAGTAAGGCTTCAGCATTTTTTCCCCAACAGTAATGAGGCTTAGGCTTAACATTTTTCGGCCGATTACTTCAACGATTTTGTTTATTTTCTTAATGTTTGATGCATTTAAAATTAAACGTTGTTAATTAATCAATCTCTCAGATTCATTTTGAAGTACTTTTGAATTAAAATAAAACAGAATAAAGGAAATTAAAAATTTCTAATCTGCATAGCGTTACCCCAACTGACGTAGAAAAATTCACGCATTTGCATTACCATAACTGGCTTTGAAAATTCACGCATGCGCATTGTGTATGATTGTTTACATCTATTTTCAACGGAAGTGGACCACAGGGAGGAGATCTCTTTCTCTGTGAAGTGGACTTGATTTAAATTATTTTTAGGTTAGTTGTATGCTTTTGTAATTAAATTGTATTTATGTTAGTTTAAGTTCATTGTTTTTTAAGTAATTTTTTTACCTGTTTTCAACCGATTATTTTAAACGATTCTGTTTATTTCTTAGTGTTTGATGCATTTAAAATTTAACATTGTTAATTAATAGACCTGCTCATGAGGAATCTGAAAAAATTTTGTTGACAAATTCTTGAGATATTACATAAATTAAGAAAGATATTCTTCAGTGCCCATAAGATTTAAATGCTCAGTGACACTGTTTTCAGTAATCATATTACAAAAAAAAGTTTTGTTTTAGTCAAAAATATTATTATATTAATTGCAGATTAATCATTTCTACTTTATTTTAAAGCATAAATTCTACGGGAGTTAATAGAAAATTAGAGAGATACAGATTACGTTATGACTGAAGGCCTTTATAATATTATGAATGAATTGAAATTTGAAGTTTTAAAATATTTTAATGAAGAAGCTATTAAAGTAGGATTTACATAAAATATTTAATAATTAAAATTTTAACGATCATTAAGATTGGCGAACCGGCTGGTCTCCAAAGGCGGCTAGTAATATATATAAATCTAATTTGTATTTTAGACACGTTTTTTATTGCCGATTGACGCTAAAATTTGACATGAAGTTGCATCAGTAGTCACAAAATCTCATACCAAATTTGATTTACTTAAGTCACTGCATTTTCGAATTATCGCGTTTACATGTTTCTGAAAGTATAGAGTGGACGATTATCAAACCATAGATAGATTTGGATCAAAATTGCGTACCAAATTTTATCTATCTAGATTTCGTTTTGTAGTTATCGCATTAATTGATATTAGAAGAGCCGTACAGACAAATTTTCTCTGTCCGGATTTTACTCAAAATTTGATAGAAATCTGCAAATTCGGTATAAAGACCGTATACCAAATTTCATCCGTCTAACTCAAAGTATATGTGTGTTATCTTTGTGACAGACGAGCATTTTTCAAGAATTTATTTTTCGAACTCAGGGTAGTCTGAAACGTGTAGATTGGTCATTATTTCGAGTTCGAATTTTTTTGATGATTACGTTACTTTCTCTGTACTACGTATACAAAAAAGTAAAAGGAAGAATTTTAATTGCTTAAAGATACGAATTCGAGATTCTCACGAATCTCCATTTTAAAAACCTATTAGAGCTAAAAAGAAACATTTTAAAAATTATATCTGTTTGTCAATACAGTACAGTTGGAAGAAATTTGGTATGTACTCGTTTACATCACGTTTGTAAATTTCTACCAAATTTTGTACGAAATCCATTCAGAGAAAGTAAGTCTGTCCGGCTATCCGAGTGCGGGTGAACACGATAAATACAAAACGTAAAAAGCTAGATGGAAACAATTAAGTATATAAGTTTAAAATCTAAAATGTAGATATGTGCCCGATTTGGAATTAACCTATCAAAGTTTTGACTATCTGTTTATCTATGCTTTTGCATGCATTAACTAAAAATTGCACTGATTAAACTAAATAGATGAAAATTTGCATGTAATCTTGTGACTATAATTGCAATTCCGTAATAAATTTTGGTTTTAGTCGGTCAAAAAAATGCCAAAAATGCATATTCTATTTTTAGAGGTACCCGTGTATTAACCTCATGCCAGTGATTAATTAACAAAACAATGTAATTTACAAGAAATATTTGAACGCTCGGGAGGTTTATTTCCTTGGGCAAGATTCACAATTTTGTTCATTGGATCAGCACCCTTATTACAGAATATAGAGATTAAGTTTTGGACAGACCACTACCTTTCGTTTTTCAAATACTGTAGTCGTATTCATTCGATACAGTCGTAAACATTCTAATGTTCTGAATTAAATCAACCAAATATTTATTTTAGAATGAATCTCACGATTTAGAACTATAGTAAGATGACGAACTGCCAGCCATACTGGCATTCTGCCTTTAAAATTTTGGATCACACCAACCGGAAGATGCTTTACCTTTTGGACTCAGATGTCTCCTCTCCGGCATCATTCAAAACAGTGCATCATTTTGACCTTTTATTTATTTATTTTTTTTTTAATTTTGAGAGTTAAAAATACCTATAAAGTAGTAAGATTGAGATAGATTATTTATTGGGGAAATTAAACTTAAAATAATTATATATATTTATTTCTCAGAGCAGTAAACAAATGCTTGTATTAGAAGAATAATTATGCATCGAATTACTTTTCCAAGTGCAAAGGGTTAATACTCGGCAGTTTAATATACATCAGATGGAGAATTACTCACAGATGATGAGTGTTCCGTGGGATCGAGTTTGGAACTCGCTACCTTCCTGTCAGGAATTTAAAGTTCTTCATAAAACCACCAGAGTGTAGTGAAGTTAAAATAACAGAGATTTAGTTTCTGTCCAGTGGTATTTATAATTGACAGAGAATCCGAAATTGCTTGCTTCATTATTTTCTTATAGAAGTTACGAGTTTTATTCTAGAAGCCCCGTCTTTTGTTAGTTCTGCTTCCTGAATTTTTACCAGTTGAGCCAGTGCATTGTGCATCATTGATTTTTAGTTCAGGTTTATATTTATTGCCATAATTATGAAAATACCCTTAATAATAATTTTATCCTTAACCTTGTATACATCAACAAAAAAACGTGTTAGTATAAAAAAAAGACATTATCACCAAATTTGATGCTAGAAACGATGTAAATACTAGTATGATTGATAACTGTTTTTTCCATTAAATCTGAACTTTTCCTAGCACGTGCACAAAAGCTTAAATAAATTTTTTTTATAATTTCAGGGCAATTAAACGGAGATTATTTCGAATATTTAATACAAAGGATTAAATTGCGAGTAATTAAAGTATTAAAAACCCATTAACAAGCAATTAAATTGATTTTATTTTCGTTATCTTTTCTGATACAATAATACTCGATTTTTTTTGTACTGCTTAATTTTTCTAAAATAACATTTTTTTTTTTTTGCGTTTCCAATCGTATTAAAACCATTAAAAGTTTTATTTCTTTGGCACTGGAAAGAAAACAAAATCCAAAAAATATTACAGATAATGTTTATTTCATGATTTCCTTTTTAAAATTTTATATAAAAAAATAATTATCATAAATCTGTCTTAAAATATCAATAATAATTTTGAATATTAGCACAAAACACTTATTTAATAAGGGAAATCAGGGCTGGTTATTAAATTTGTTCATTTGTATTTAAGAATTTTTCTCTATAAACTCTATTAGAAGTATTACAACTACTGTTTAGAAGTTAATCTGCTTATTGAAGATTCATAACATATTAAAAAAACCCCGGTTAATCTAAGATATTTAAACCGTATTAACAATTTCTTACACCTTTGTATATTGCAACAATTCGCACTAGAATGGAGTGAGTTTTAATGTAACGGCAGCATTGATTTAAAAAAATTGTGCTACTATTGTTTAGGAATACTAAGTTAATTAAAATTCTAAGTAGGATTAAAAAAATTTTTTCAAAATTTAAATTTCGAAGAATATAGGTGCGAAGTGTGCACACACACACCAACACATACACAAAATTCATATGTCCTGAGAGAAAAATAGAGGAATCAATAAGTTGTTTAATAACTGATTACGCTGTGGCTACCGAAATCTTTGAACTTGTTTAGAGATATGACGTGTTTTTAGCAGGTGTTTGGAATTTATCATTTAAAATTCTTCAACTTACATTTCACACATAATTTTCAATTTTGTGTATAGTATTATGATGGTTCAATGAAGCGAAAACTATTAGTACCGTTTCGTAAAAATTATATTGTATATTTTTTTATCAAAAAATATTTTAATTGGCAAATTTGATGTAAAATTAAATAAAAGTTTAAAAATCATAACCGAATAATTCGACTGTAATCGTTTAGCAAGACATTTAGAATATTACCATACGCCATTTTAGAATAATAATAAACATTTTTCATTAACAGATGTTTTACAGAATAAATATGCAAAAAAAAAAAAAAAAAGAATTCAATAAATATGCATATAAAAAAGAATTCAAAGATTTATTTTTTGGCAATGCAACACCTTCCAAAATATACATTTACTCATTAGACATGCGGCTAAAATGTGAGTCACAATAATTCACTGCCTATTCACAGTTAATTGTCTGTCACAAGAAACAATACACTGCTATAGAAAAATCCGATAATCCTATATACTTTATACTGTGAATTTAATGCAAAGTGCTGCATAAAGACAAGCGACACTTTATTCTACATAAAATACAATCATAAGCAATAAAAATGCAGCCAAGGTGGCACAATGAATTACTTCTTAATTTATGCAGATATAAAATAGAATCTTCGTTTTTAGAGTTCAACAATGGGAGAAAATAACGCAATTAAGTATTTGATGAAACAGTGAAAAAGGTTGGATTTCTGGGCGACAATGTATTTCATCGTTGGAAATTAGGCAAAAAACTATTTCTAAAAATTGCCAACATTCAGGAAAAATTTGCACGATTATTAAATCGGTATCATTAGATAGTTTTGAAATTTTGAAATGGTGTTAATTTTATTATTGTACAATAATAATTTCCGAAGTTATTTCAGAAAAATGCAAGAATTTCGTTTGTTTTTTAATTAAGCAAAATTCTAATTAAATAAAAAAAAATCCTCTCCCCAAAGTGCAAATTTGCATCTTCTTCCAATTTATATACGTATTACATTTCGTCGCTCTAAGTCAAAGGATTTTGTCTTTAGAGCGCCCAAACACACACTTCAATTTCTATTATCAGTAGAGACTCATAACAATATTTTGTTTAAAGACCTAAGTTGTTTGTAAATTCTGCATTTCGAATTTCTGCCGTACGAAAAAATTTACTTTAAAGCAATGAAACAAAACAAAAATAAATAAAAGTAAAACAAAAATATTCGCTTTAGCCAGTAAGTTCGGGAAAGTTTTTTAATTTGACATTTTCACGATAATCACACGGTGGCCTTTTGCCTTACACGAAAAAGAAAAAAAATTATTTAGAATGTTCGAAGAAAAATTGAAATTTTTCCTCGACAACCGTGCACGAGACAACCGCATTTGCTTCGAAAAATGGAAAACTTTAACCTCATTAGTAGATGGGAGCAGAAATCAGTCTTTATTAATCACAAGCATTAATTTTGTGTTCGAAGTAGAAAAGAACAATTCGCGGAACTCGACTGAAAAGTCTTCGTTCAAAGTCTACGTAAGCCATTTTTTCCCCGATCTGCTTTATTAAATATTTCCCTTTAATTCCTGTTTCGAATATATACTTGAAGTAGCTTTTTTACAGCATTCATTTACCGTTTATTTAAATAAAGAGATAACAGTTGAAAAATTCTAATTAAAATGGTAAAGAAATTAGAAAATATGGCGTTCAAATTAATTCAAGGTGGATGCGTTTGTAGCTGCACGAGTTGCAAAATTAGCTTAAGGGTATTAAATGAGTGGTTTCAGAAAGGAAATATCCATTAATTCGAAATAATTATACGCAACATGAATTTAAGTGAAATGTTTTGGGTTATTCCCTAATTTTTATTAGTATCGAAATTTATAAATTAAACCCTCAACTGTATATTTTCTCTGCCATCTAATTAGATGACATTATGATTTTGAAAGGATGTTTTCAAAGTGATTTAATTAAGAGTTCATGGAACAAGAGATATATTTATGAATTGCATTCAATATATGTATCGAATTATAACATCACTGAATTACTTAAATTTAATTTCTTAGTGGAAAAATGTTTATTTAGTGCATAAACTAAGCTGGGGTATCACAAGCCATAAAAATGTGTGATTTCTAAAAATTTCTTTTAATATTTTTGTAATAATTTGAAGTAAAGAGCTAATATTTCGAGCAAAAAAAAATCTAACAAAAACATAAAAGAATTATATTATTTTTTCAAAATTCAATAGGGAGTGCGCGTCAGATTCACTACTGTTTCAAAGTATGTGATCCTCTACTGAATCTGAATTTAAGCTAGCTATTCTTCACACATTTACGCTTGATTTATGTGCTTTAGTTTGTTAAACGAACTATATGCCTCAATCAGTTAAGGAAATGTATAAATAATTAATAATTAAATTAATTGCTTCATGGATACATATGAGAACTAAAATAAATAACAATTATTTCAATATCTAACCGATATTTTCCTATTTCAAATTCGAATTCCTAAATGTGGTAGCATAATATTTAAAGCTTCATTATGCCAGACGTTGCATTCTAAATTTTATATCGTGCAATTTATAGAAAAAATGCCAGCATAAAATCATCATTTTGTTAATAAAACAAAATTTCCTTTGAAAATTCTTCTTTAAAGTTAATGATCAAAAAAAAAATTATTATAACGTTAACATTGTCCAAATCAAGCGAGCGAAAGATTTGAAATTTCTTACAATAATAAAAACTATTGTAAATTATATTTAAAATTATTTTTTGAAAATTTATTGAAATTCAAGAAAACATTGCACCGAAAAATTTGATTCCTATGGAAAGCGAATTTTTTAAATTCGAAAATTGTGTAAATAGGGACTTTTATTCAATAACATGTTTTGAAAAAAAAAACTTTAAAATTTCGATTCAATTTTAATAAAATAAAAATCTAATTAAAATTAAAAAAAAACATTTTCTTAATGAACACCTATTGTCTACTGCCTAAGTGCAAACCAAATTTGGCAGCACTAGATTACACAGTCTTAGAGAGATTGTTGAGAAATATTATCTTAGAGAGTATTTTGAATTATATTTATGTAATATTGTTTATTGCAATTTTTGTTTACTGTCCATTTCTGAAAAGAAAGATTTAGAGACATTATTATTTGAAGATAATTAGATGCTTGCCTTGACGACAAGAAAGTAGGTTCTAGAAAATGTAAGAAGAAAAATGTAATTCTATTAGAAGTCAAGATACATAGATTTTTCTAGAATATTAGAAGCTCTACTGAAAATCTGATAAAAACACGAGAGGCTGGGAACTTTTTGCAACTGCAGAGGGTATTGTAGTAGGTTAATTTCAATTTCTTATTTTTTATAAGAATATTTTTTTCCATTAAAAAAAAGACATAACTTTTGCTTTGTACAACTTCTAGTTTTCTTTACATATTTTGAATAATTATTTTTTAATGGAGCTTTCATTGTTTTTCAGAATAATATTTAGATTTGTGAGGAAGAACATCATTTATATAATAGCCTCATAAGGACTTTTTTTTCATATTTCGCCTAAAACAATACCTAGGGAAAATATATAATAATTCTCACATTTCATATTTTGTCTAAAGACATTCGGCATTATGTAGGTCTATAGAATACCGGCGTTTCATACCTTGCCGGTAACATATATAAGAAGTCATGTAATTAAAATAAAATTTCACTTTACCTTTTACAGTTTGCTATTATAAGTAGGGGCCGCGGTAGTCTGGAGGTATAGTCCCGGCTTCGGAACCGGAGGGTTTCAGGTTGGAGACCCGATTCGTATTAGCGGGTCTGGTGCAGCGAAATCCATTTGGGTCAAACGGTGAGGCTTGGAGAAGGGGATGCCAACTAAGTTGTCGTCCTCATCATCTGACAGAGATTCAAAATTTCGAGGTCCGTCCCAAAATAGCCCTAGCATTGCATTAAAAAGGGACTTTAACTAAATTAAACTAAACTAAGCCACTAGAAGTAACACTTTCTTTCGTAAAACCATCAGAACTAATTGGCAGTTCTTCTGCTCATAAATTTTGTCTCTTGAAGTGGATTGTTATGAAATATTTAAACCGGAATTTCGGCATAAAAGGGAACAAACAAAAATTTAGCTGAAGAATACACATTCTGGCAAACCTTCTTTAGCTCTGACATTTCATGATAAACGTACAATCCTTCCGAATCATACATAAAGGGAAAAAAATTGCTTTAGAACGATCAAAGAAAGATTGAAATTTCCCTCGAAGCCATCCAGCAAATAACCGCATTTTGTTACGAAAAATGGAAAACTTTAACCTCATTAGCAGATACGAGTAGAAATCAGAGTCTTTATTAATTGCTAGCATTAATTTTGTTTCCGAAAACAGAAAAGAACAATTCGCGAGGCTCGTTTTAAAAGCTTTTGTTCAAGAGTTACTTGAACCTTCTTTTTATTTATTATTCTTTTTATTTTCTTCTTTATTAATGATTTTTCTCGAAATCTTGTTTCGAATACATATTTGAAGTAGCTTGTTTGTTTCCATTTTAAACTTTTGTTTATTTAAATGAAGAGATAATAGTTGAAAGATTATAATTAAAACGGTAAACAAATTTGAAAAATATTGCGTATAAATTAATGAATGGTGGAAGCGTTTGCAGCTGCATCATGTGCTTCGAAATGGGTTTAAGGGAATTAATAACTACGCATTATTTTTTGTTTGGCGAAAAAAAATATTTTAAATGAATGTAAATATATGAATAAAAGGAAAAGGGGTATTTTGTAATAATTTCTAATTTGAGCCACTCTTCACAAATTGGAACAATTTTTTTATTTATTTATAATTTGTAAAAATGTTTCAATTCTATGAAAATAAGTATACATAAGTGTTTTATTTAGGAAATGAAACATATTGTAACAAAATGCAACGAATTGTAAATATTATAGAGTAAATTTATAAAAAGGAATTATATAAGCAGATATGATTTAATTTTCATTTTTATTTTCTCGTATAAGTAATATAAAGAAAGTATAGTAATAGCATAAAAAAATTCAAACGAGAGTTTGACGAATTTCCTCATTTTAAACCTCCCTGAGTTCGAAAAACACATTTTTGGAAAATGTCCGTCTGTCTGTGACAAAAATGACTAAAAAACGCTTTAAGATGATGGATGAAATTTGTTGTTCGGTGTTCACACCAAATTTGTAGATTTCTGTCAAGTTTTGAGTAAAATAAATTCAGAGGAAATTTGTCAGTCAGGCTGTTCAAATATAAGTTAACTAGATAACTAGTAAATGAAAATATATGATTTGGTTCATAAATTTAATAGTTATAATGTAGTCACCTGTCAAATATGGTGTCAAATCTAACAAAGAGTTGATTGTCTGTCAGTCTGCACTTTCAGAAATATGTAAACGCGATAGTAGAAAAACGCAATGACACAAATGCATAGAATTTGGTATAAGACTTTGTGACTACAAATGCAGTTTTGTGTCAAATATTTGCTTCAATCGGTCGAGAGAAATATGTCTAAAGCACAAGTTTGATTTTCGGATACTATTAACTGCATGCCAGGGATTAATCGCTAAAATTCACTCAAATTATGGCATGATAGATTCAGTTAAAATGTTAAATTCACTCCAAAAGTATTCGTATTCTATTTCATAACTATTGTACGCCAATGCCATACAAGGCGTTCACTACCATTTCAAGTTTATTAGAGAGTATTAGAGAAGGTTTGGGGGGGAACCTTTCCCGCTGATTCATTTGTTGAATTAATGATTTATTTAAACTATAAATGAAATAATACACGCATTTCATAATATTTATGGTTCGAATCCACATAAAAACGTAAAAGATAACTGAAATTCTGAATGAGTTTAAGAAGATTTTATCATCTATATTATATTATACATTTAAAATAACTGAGGAATATAAAGTACGAATTCCTCATCCCAAACCACTTGTCCAATTTCGACAATTTTTGTTTTGATAGAAAGTGCATGATCCATACAAAAGCTATCAAAGACTACTTTCTCACATTCATTCTCCATTTTCGAGACAAACCTCAAAAACATTATTTAATTGTCCATTTCTCAACGAGAAAAAAAAGTGAGGCAAAATTCCCCAGCTCCAAGCTCTGTACTGATTTCG
Organism: Argiope aurantia; assembly: GCA_026543865.1. NCBI lineage: Eukaryota > Metazoa > Arthropoda > Arachnida > Araneae > Araneidae > Argiope > Argiope aurantia. Next base: position 954,390 of record JAPMOR010095361.1, on the reverse strand, counting down.
TAAAGTTTAATTTTATATGAAAATTTATGACCTACTTGATACATCGCCAATAATCGTCTGCCACCCATCACTCGAGATATTTCCTTTACTCGAGCCCATTCCCGAGATATTTCAAAAACAATATTTCTTATTATAATCTTTATGGCAAAGAAATTATAGCATAATTCCGCATTCTCTATAACTGTACCAATCTTGAAACATTTGCCGTAAGCAAAAAAAAAAAAAAAAAAAAATACATCGAAATTTGAATGTACATTCTTATATTTATTGAGATACTTTACATTGTATGTAATTCCAAGTTTATATCTGATATTTTATTAAAATAACTGTCATAATTGCTACATATACTTCTGCCGGTGTCCTGGCTTAGGGGTAGCGCATCTTCTCTGTGATCTGGGCATACTGAATTCGAGTCCCGATTCGGGCGTGGTTGTTCTTCATCTGTTCTATCTGTGAAATGTGTAAATGTGCTTTTCTTTAAAAAAAATGTGCTTCTCTTCAAAAAGGGGTTTTGCAATCGAATGTAATGCGTGAGTAGCTAAGACGTACTCTTGGCCCTAGTTGGCGCTACTAAAACAAGAGATGCTCCCTTGGCTTAAAATCGCTGACTTCGTCAGCGAGCGTATCCATGGCAAGTGCCATTATAAACAACAATATACACTGGTGTGCAAAACTTAAGCAAAAGGTATGTTTTTTGCCATAACTTCAAGAGAAATCATCTGAGAGACATGAAATTCAGAAATGAGATACAGCATTTTGTTTTGAAAGAATGACGAAAGCATAGTTGCGCAGAAATGAATACAATGCATACAGTATGGAATCAAACAAAAAAAGGCTTTATTGAACTCATAGTGTCGTTACACATGATTATCTGTCCAAGAGGAAGAACAGCAAGAAGATGTTCCTTAGTATGGGATATGCCTTCCCCTTACTGCAATGGTTGCTTCGCACCGTCTCCCCATACTCAGCACCAGATTGTCCAACAGTTCTTGAGGTAAGAGTGCTCATTCCTCAATCAGCATCTGTTTAAGTTGTCGGGTGTTCCCAGGAGAATGTAATCGTGTCGCTAGGCGTCTCCCCAAAGCATCCCACACATGTTCTATCGGATTTAAATCAGGGGAGCACGCCGGCCAATCCATTCTAGTGATATCTTCACTTTCCAGGAGCTCCTCAACAGCATGAGTCCTGTGTGGCCGTGCATTGTCATCCATAAAAACGAAGTCTGATCCAATGGCACCTCGAAACAAACGCACATGGGGAAGGATCACCTCCTGACAATAGCGATCTCCAGTTACAGAACCTCTGTAGAAAACGTGGAGCTCAGTCCACCAGTTCATCATAATGCCTCCCCAGACGACAACTCCAGGACCACCGAAACGGTCTCGTTCCGTGATGTTACTGGGATGAAACCGTGTCCCGACTTCTCTCCAAATCAACTGGCGTTGGGAATCGCTTGTGGCACTAAAACGACTCTCATGTGTAAAGAGGACACGACTCCATTGATGAGATGTCCAGTTTTTGTGCTCCCTGCACCACTCTAAACGGTGCCGCCGGTGGGAAACTTTCAAAGGGATGCAGCGTTCAGGACGGCGGGCGAATAGGCCACCTTTGTGAAGGCGTCTGGACAGAGTAAAATGCGACACTTGTCGCCCCGTTGCTGCACACAGTTGCTGAGTAATGGCGCTTGCTGACTCGTTTCGGGTTCTTTTCGCCTGCAGGACGATATGTCGGTCATCCACTGCAGTTTTTTTCCTGGGGCGGTCACCACCAACCTTTCTCACAGTTGTAACTGTGGTTTGGAAGGCTTTCCAAGCGCGCGGAAACGACACTTTTGTTGATTCCGAACTTTTCAGCTACGCTGGTCACACTACGCCTCTCCTCCAGCTTTCCGATCATTCTTCTACTTGTGAAATCGTCCAGGTGATTTCTGCTAGCCATATTTCACGAATTAACTGCATTTGCAGCGAATGTCTTTAATTGCGTCTCCGTCCTTCCTTTTATTGTAGTGTTGAGTTGTACGCACCTTCCGCACGTGTTTTGCGTACGCTCACGTCGCCTTTGAAGTTTTGTTCCTGATATTTACATACGCATGATCTTTCTCTTGAATTACGTTTCATTGTACTGATAGCAAGAACTCCTTTTCTGCAATTTTATGGCTATCTGCTTAAAATTTGCATTGTTGCTTAAGTTTTGCACACCAGTGTATATTTCTATAAAAAATTATCCGATAAGTATACGGTGAGAAGTTCAATAAATTCTCAACCAGAAAAATTGAATTTTTCACAACAAAAACACGATATATAAGCGACAAAATGCAGCCTATGTGTACACAAAGAAAAGAATTGCAGAAATCAATAACATAAAAGCATACAACAAATCTCTAAATAAATAATCGCAACAACGCAGCTACAGAGCTCGCTCCCAAGAGCAAATTCATCAAGCATGTATGAGCGTCTCCGCTTATATAGACTCCGTGATAGGGTATAGAATTTAGTAGGATTTTCAAAACTCGACTTCTAATAGAGATATCACAATAATTTTCGAAAACATTCATTTTTTGCCAAATTTGCCGGCCATTCCCAAAGTGATGCCCGTCTCCAAAATTGGGAGTTATTGGCCTTACATCAATTAACTATCTATTGTACATATTTGTAATTTTTTTCCTTACAAAAAGGCTAATAACAGAAAAACCATAGTATAGATTTGTTACAATAATTACAAGTACTGTTCGTTATCAGATTCAAAAACTGTCCACTCTTTTACGCATGCACTAGGATGCGTTTATTTAGTCAAAATAGGGGTGAGAGGAAAGATGAAAGTTGTTTACATTTAACAATAAGGTAAACTCGGATTTTACGCTGGCATGAAGACGTAAAAATTGTGAATAGTTCATAAAATTGTCGGGAAAAGATATTAATTCACAATAAAATACTTTAGAGCAACTTTTGTTTACTAGAAACGGACTAAATATTAAACTATGGTGAATAAATGGAAAATTTCTGTTGTTAAAATTTGGTAATTCACGTTTTTCAAAATAATGATGATTTTTTTTTTAAAATACTTTTTATTTGTTATTGGATTTTTTGATAACATTTTGAGATTAAAAATGGTAGACAATTTAGGTCACATTGTGATATTATATAAAATATTTTTTAAATCGCTCTTGAAAACTTTTTTGTCACTTGACTAGCCATATAAGAAATCAATTCGCAATTTTGAGTTAAAATAAAATAACATGGTTATAAGCGACACGACACTTTTATGCATGTGGGGGAAAAAATGAAAAAGTATCTTATGGGGCGGAAATTAAGGTCAAAGAACGACAAAGAATTCTGGAAATGAATTCATCCTTCCGCATCCCAACCTTTATCGAGGTATAATCGTCGAAAAGTGGTAGTCGCGAGATTCTGAAACGAACAGTATTTGCATGTATTTTGCATGTTTTATCATATATCCTCTTGCAATTTGTCTGACTTATAATGTTTTCTATACATCTAAAAGACTCTTTTCTCACACTAAATTTTTCCCGTACTGACCTTGGAATGCTAGAAACTGATGTTGGCACAGCAACCAAACTATAGCAGTTATTCTTCTCCAGCTAAAGAAGAATCCCAGCTGTCGAGATAATTTCTTCTACTTATGTAGTAACACTTACTTGGATTTGAAAAGATCGTCTTTAATTCAATCTTTTATGCTTATTTGGTCCTATACATTTTGTTAAATTTAGTAGCAAGATGATTTGTTCTAACGTGATCGTTGGCAATTTGTTAATGCAATTTGAATATAATATTTGATAATATTTGAATATAGTATTTGAATATAATATATGCCATTTGAATATTTGAAGCTAGGTAGCAAGTGCTCTTTGCTACCTAGCTTCATCTTATTTTAATAGTTGCTATGGTAAATATCATCACTTCTTAGTTCTTTTATTTTGCATTTTACAGATTTTTTAGTTCTTCTTTAGTTTAGATTTACTTTAGATTTTTTACTTTAGATTTTTTAGTTTTACAGATTTTTTAAAAATATCTGCTCCAAATTGAAGTAACGGTGCTGGGTTTCCCCTAACATCAACAATATCATTCCAAAATCACATTAAAAACATGCCAAACCTCTGCCGTCTTGGAACTAGAATTTTCCATCCAAAACCAGGATTCTAAAGTTTGACACAGATATGAATTGAGTTCCATTTTTGGCAATGTTATCGCATACTTTAGCCAATCCAAAATCGAAATTCATAAAAGCACTGTAATGAGCTTTAAAAATGGACGAATCTCTTGAGAAACAACGATAATAAGTTTCCAATACGAGAAATCAGTACTAATCCAGAATCGATTAAAAGGTTACATATAGAAAGCAGATACGAAAAGTGTCATAATACTTGCATGGTAATGCATTAAAAATCCCAATAATGTTCGTTATCTTTTAATAGTAAAGCAAGAGGCATATAAATAAAGTCTATAATTTCCCTAAATTCTATAAAGGTAAGGATCATGAAAAAAAATTAGATGTTCCAATTTTCTATTATTATTCTCTAATTATTAAGTGTAACGAAATCAGTTACAATAAATTAAAAATCAGATTTACAGTATTTGTTAATGGCAAAAACGTGCCTTAAGTTTCTATTTCTAAAGTGATAAAGTGAATTGTGAGCATGCGTAGATGTATTGCATCTTCACAGGATATATCATTTAACAAATTTGGTTCAGATACGCTATGAAAGGTTTCAATGTGCACCTCAGTGCAATTTTTTAAAATTTCAGTTAATTGAAAATTTGGCAAAATTTTAGTGTTTTCCTGCGATAATTTTCAAAAATATTAATGCAGAATACTGATTTTTACAACATTTTAAGATTAAAAAAATTACTTTGAATGATACCAGTTTATTTTTATAATTCAAATTTCCTTTAAATTTTAGCGATACATTTTTTTTGCATAATTTTCAACAATACGTTTTATTGATGCAATAAAATTTAAACCATATTTATTATTCCATCAAATATTTATTTACATGACTTTTATCCATTGTAGAAAGATAAAGAGGAAAGAATTACCTGCGTATTTTATTTAAGAAATCGGGGGAAAATACATTGCCTCAAAACACAGCATGTCATTTGAAAACGGTACATAAATATTTAGTTTAATGGGATTATATCATTAGACTCGAATCCTTTAAGAATGTTCATACACGAAATAAATAGAATATGTGCAAAGATATTGAAATAGAACAGCTTTAATATTTATTCAAAATTTTGATGGTTTAAAATATATTGTTCAGAGAAGCAGGAAGGTGAATTAACACAACTGAAATTAAACACAATCAGCATTCCCGACAAATTAGCTGATCGCCCAAAGCGGCTAGTACATAATTAAGTCAGATTGCATCTGATATGTGGCATGCCAATTCAATCTTGGAATTCATTACATAGTGTGCTCAATTTGATGCACACAGAGTTAAATGATATGCAACTAACTTTAGATTTGTTTATTATCTGATTGAGAAATATGGTTATTCAATTTCATTTCTACTTTAGCAAATGCATTTTATAACTTGTTGTTGCTTCGTACCTCACTAGTTTCGTTGCTTTACAGAAATTTTCCCTGAAATGCACAAGAAAACCAGCAAGCTCAATAACACATCACGGCATTTTATTCGAAAATAAAAGCATAAAACATAGGGGGGGGTATACAGTTTAGGCGTACACAAAGAGCAGTACTACTAGAAACTCACAATACAAGCAGGTAGCAAATTACCAATTCAAAATCGTCACAGCTCTATAAATGGGTAGGTAGAGAGATCACTTCGCGATCAATACTTCAAACCCAAAATTTCTTAGACTGATTTACTTTAGCTCTCTAGCGTTTATATGGATTACATGACTTGATATAGAAATTTATAGAAGAATTTCCGTATCTTTCTTAGCAGATATTACCTTGTATATTCAAGAATCTTTTGTCGCCAAATTAATCGTCAAGGCGACAAAAGATTCCAAAGTTAGGGGCTATCCATTCAGCATTCATTAAAATGTCTGTAAATCTTACTTCTGTATTATGAGATTGATACCACAGAGAAACAAAATTACAAATTTGTAACATTTGAATCACGTAACTTCTTCCTTTATTCCTTCTTTTCGAATGAAATTCTTGATGGCTAGAATCATTTGAAGTATTTCACACTCTCTTTGATAACAAAAAGTTGACCTTCGTTTTAGGATACTTTTCTGGGGTATTGAATTGTTAAATTTAAAAAAAAACACCTTATTTCGGAATTATATTTAATCCCATATAGAATATAATGTGTGATTATTTTTTTAATGGTGATGAAATCGCTTCCCACACAAAGAAGATAGATATAGAAACAATGCTTCTCTGTAATGAATCGCCCCGTGCCCTTCTGAGGGAACTTTGCGAGAAGTTTTATGTTCTGAAAAAGAATATTTAGCGGTTATGACTTTCTATCAAGTAAGTGGAATCAATTCTTATCTCCCAAAACTAAGACCTGCCGAACGATTGTTGCGTTCTAAAAATTTTCAGGCGTTGGCTGTAAAAATTTATTTAATAAAAAAGTAACAGTGACCTTTTAGAAGTCAAGAGATTGAAATCTTTATGAGAAATCATAAAAAGAGTCTTAAAAGTTTCAATTTTGCGGAAGGAATGGAGCTCCAATCGTATAAAGCGGGGAAGTGTTTACAAAAATTCTTTATTCAAGGCTTTGAGGCAGGAAAGTCAAACCTGCTGTTAATAACACTTTTAAGGGAAAGTAATTGATTTTCAACAATATTTCCCAAATGCCGGTGTTTTACAGCGGGGCTATATTTGTGGAATTATGTTCTTATGTTCTTCACATTAAAACTTTTTTTATTTTTATTTTACATTTTTTTTTAGTTTTTAAAGGTTATCCACTGCATGAGCAATCACAGAATAAAAAACAATATTTAGTTTTAAAAAAATGTATTATAGAAAATCTACAAAAGAAAAAAAGCTCATTAAGTAAATAGTGTGGCTTTTTTTCCCTACAAAATTAAAATTTGAGCATGTATTCAATGCAAAATGCCAGGAGATATAGCATTCGTGGATTATATGAAGCATTCTTAAACTTCATGCTAATTCTGTAAGTTATTCTTCACTGGACATTATAAAAATCTTTACTAATAATAAAAATGAATGTCTATGTATATACTGATTTAGTTTAGTTATCTTTGTCACGTTTTTTTAAAGTATCACAAGGGCTATTTTGGGACGGTCCTTGTAATTTCGAACCGTGTTCAGATGACGAGAACGATACCTGAGCTGGAACGCCCTCTCCAAGCTTCCACGCCACATCAGTGGGGGGATGTTTGGCCCCGACGGATTTAACGTACTTTAGACCCGCTTACATGGCGGTTCTTCGGTGAAATCGAGTTTCGAGCCTAAAATCCGCCAGTTCCGAAGGCGTGCCTTATCATCAGGCTACCGCGGCCACTTGTGGATATTGGCGTGACCATTTGACATACAGCTATCAAAAGCACATATATACCTTCGAAGTTGAGAATGTGTATCTTTCTTTTGAAATTACATCCAATCACCCCGTTACCACAGACCTAAGGCGTATAAACAGAGATTATTGTGGCTGGCTGTTACGCTCATTAACTATCCAAATTACTATCCAAAATGAAAGCAACCGCCAACAAAGTTCAAAGAATCTTCAAACTTTTGGTAAAAGGCTAAATAACTTTTCCATCATTCTTTTAAAACTTTTAAATTTTCGGGTTATTGTAATATTGTGTTAAAATTATCACTATCCATAATGAGTCCACTCTAATTTCATTGACTTCGATATATTCTATTATGTAGTGCTGTAACTTGTGGAATGTATACCTTCATGTGATTTTTGAAAATTCAATTAGTATTTTAAATAATTAGAAATTAAATTGTTTTGGAATTTTTCTATAATAACTTCAAAAATATACTGCGCAAAAATAAATTTTACAAAGTTTTGAAATTTAAAATATTGTATATTTAATAATATTAATTTAATAGTCGGATGAATTTTTCCTGAATTTTAACAATTTCTTTAAAAATAAATTTTTTCTCCAAATTTTCAACAATTTAAACCTTTTCTTTATTTCATCTAATATTTAATGGCGTGATTTTCCCCATCGATAAAAGCTAAATAGGGAGGATTCTGTTTAAATTTGTGTAATTTACAAGACAAACGTAAAAATGACGTTACAATATTGCGAAATTTTGAAGATAGATGGACGAATATTTACGGTTTTAATAGCACTACGATGATTTGGGACTGTTCTCATTAAAAAGATACACAACAAGGCGAACTTAAATACGGCAATTAAAATAACATAGATTTAACCCTTATATGCATATTGTTGTCAATTGTCTATCTCCAGTTCCACTGAATTTTATTCAAAAACCCATTGATAGCCATAGACATTAGAACATGTATGAAAAAAAAAATGTTAGTTATATCGTTTTTTTTAATGTGATGGGTGATGAAGTTCAATAAGATACTTGAGGATATGGTTTCTATTGTAAAGTTCCTTATAAAGGAATTATTTATATAATCTAATTGTTCAAAAATTACATCTCATCTCATCTCATCTGTTGTCAAATAAGATATCAATGTTTGATGCTGTATTGGAAAATTATATTATGGCTAGATTTTTGGGAAATGCTGCATGTTGGCAAATGTCTACATACAACTTTTTCAAAATAAATATACCATATTATTATTATCTGGATTTTTAAATTATTTTTACGTAACCTATGACTATTTTCCTATAATAAACGATTTTTACGTAATCATTTTATTTTCCTGTAAAAATGATTTATACGCAATCTTTTTATTTTCCTATAATAAACGATTTTTTTTTGAAAATTCAAAATAAATAATCATGCATTTAAGAGTTAATTTCAAACAATTTGGTGAATTCATGGACATGAATTTATGTCTAAATGATTTATCTGAAACCAATATAACCAATATTCCCGAATGAAGTAATAAAAAATAATATTGACAATAGAATAAAAAGAAATGCAAAGAAAGTATGCTAATGTAGTATAAATAAAGTGCACCCCTAAAGAAGGATGCACTCCATTTTAATTTAGGAAAAATGGATTACCTTATATGATATCTAAAAATGATTTATATCTAACCGAATTCAAATGAAATATACAAACTTATTTTAAAATATCTGTTTCAAATTTCAACGTATCTATCTATCAAATTTAACGAAACTATTTAGCGTGAATATTTTAAACCTTAAATTTATATTAATGATAGTTATTAATATTTAAATAATACTATTAATCATACAACCACTGTAACTTTGAAACTTTTGACATTTACTGTTACCAGTTTTGTGAATGCATAGATTGCCTTCTCATGTAGACAATACTCAAATATCTTCCATTGACAATGGACTCTAAAAGGAATCCGAAACCAGACAGCCTTCTTCCAATGAGGCTTTTAGCATAAAATCAATTTTGCGAAACTTAAGCCAACCGCCGTCCAAATTGGCTCCCGTCAGATGCACTTACTTATCGATTTTATATCAATCATCGTAATCATTTTCAATTCAAATTCATGCCGAATTTGTGTTTTTATTACAATATTTTTTTAACTCCAGAATTCCAACTTTTTATGCGACATCTTTCTTTTTATATTTATTGTGGCTGAATATTCTAAAAATTTCGAGTGCCTGTTTACGGTTCATAGAATATTATGAATTCCTTGGATTTTCTCCTCTGGGTTAAATGATCCTTTGCAGGGAATGGGTTCACTTTATCAATAATGTGTTTTCTTGAGGTTTTGGTTCTTGAAATCAATAGGGGAGAGCCTGTATATCAACAGAAGAAGAAAGAGCTTTTTTTACAGGTACTCGGCATTCTTCGTTCCTTTTTGAAAGAGACAGAAATGCTCAATGCAATATTTTTCTGAATTAAATGAATAATGATAGTTTCAATCACGATGAAATATTTTTAGTTACAATTTCTAAGAGAGATTTTAAAACATTTCCTTAAATATATCGGCATTCATTTGTTGGGCGTCTCAGTAATTGCATGGTCGAGATTTTATTTGTAGTAGATTTTATTTTTACTGTCTTTTATTAAAATGGACAGAAATTTACTGAGAAAATCTACATTTATGAAAGAAAGACAAAGCTGTATTTCAAAATTTATCATAAAAGTTATTTTGAAACTCTTCCTCAAAACATAAAATTGTTTTTTTCCCCTCATTTTGTTCTGTTTTCGATTTGCAAACATTTCTCATTCTCTTGATGTATGAATTTATTTATATGTTTTTAGCTACGGTCACGAAAATGATATCTAGCTTAGCAAATTCCTGTATCCAAATCAGAGAAAATTTGATATGATACTAAAAATTCCTCATCTTATTATTTTTTCATTGTCAGTGTTTAAAGAAGGCAAGAACTACAAAAAGGTACTATCCGAAGCATTATAAGCGTTATTCAAATATTTCTTCATTTCGGAAAATATTTTCCTCATTAATATATTTGAAATAAAATTAAGAAACTATAAAAATTCTAATAAATAAGAGGTGATGTAATAAAAAATAATTTGTAATAAAAATTTTCTTGCAAATAAATGCAAAAAAACTTCTTTACAATTATTTTTCTGTTAACCGTACATTTCTTAAATTTGTTTAATATATAGCCTCATTTCACAATTATTTATAAATAAGAGTAAGAAATAAAGCAGGGAACACCAGACAGTTTTGTGAAATAATAGTTTTGGAAGATCTGATCATCATTTTCCATAGTTAAATCACAGCGATTGCACATCTAAAGACGGTAAAGCCATTTTCGCTCCGAATTAAACTTTCCATTATTCACCTATTGTTTGATTTATTTTCCAGCTTCTTTCCTCTGATTGAATGGCGTTTTCAGTGACACGGTGAGTTCTTTCCAGAGCATTTTTAATTATATTTTTCAGCTCCATTAATTAGCTAAGAGGTGAATTAATTAGGGCAGATATAAAAACGTTTATTGAAACAGTCGGAAATGTTTCTATGGCTATTTGTGCATTTGGCAGTTTCCATTCCATAACAGGTAATAAAAAAGATTTCTGTAGCACAGTGAGCATATTGTAAGTATTTTCTCTTATGTCGAAATGTTAATGCTGCTTTTGAAATCAATATATATGCTCATGTTAAATGTGTCACATGCGCCAATCGGCGCTAATGTGGAATCAATTGCACGCCCTGCATTTTTTGCTTGTGGTATTTCATAAAAATACAAGTTAAAATAACGTTAAATTTGGCGTTATATGAATCATAGGATCCTGATGTCTTTCGAGTACGGATATGGATATGAATTGAATTATGAAAATTTTTATTGGCTTTTAAAATGTTTTTTTATCTTTTAAAATTTCTTAAAAATTGTTTTTTGAAGAAACTACTAACAACTCGGATAATCAAATTAAGGAAATATTTTATTGGAAAGAATATTTTTCTAGTTAATGCTTTGACACCGCCAAGATCAATTAAATCTTAAATATACCCTCCTTGCCAGAAGCGCTAAAACAACAGCCTTGATGCCTGAGATGTATGAACATAAGGCATGTTCCACCCAAAACGCAATAAGAAAACAACCCCCTTTTTGGATCCGAGGGAACCCCCTTTCGAAGGCAAATTCAATAAAATTCCACTCTCCCAGCAATTAGAGAACCTCGATTTATTAATAATCTCGGCCCAATGGGGTTAGCTAACGCGTGAGTCAGGCCTACACCAAGAGATTAACACCGATTTTTGACGCCAGAGGAGAGGCCAAACGATCTCTGAATGATTTTTCCAGTAGAATGGCTGTGAAGTCGAATTGTATGCCTTCTACAGACACTCCCGGTACAATATATTTCAAAAGGGGTGGAAGACGAGATTCATTTTTAATTCTATTAAATTTCTGTGGAAGGAAGGGGCAGCATATTAAATGAACTTTGTAATTACTGCCGGCATAAGGCGCTTGTTGAGAACGAGTAAAAAAACCAACTTCATGATTCAGTTCTGTTTATCTAATTGAGAATCATTAGTTATTTATAAGAAGGACGTTTTTTGCCAAGCAATGATAAATAAAAAGAAAATATCATGAATCATGAAGATTTTTCTAAAAGAAACTTCCATTTTTGCTAAAATTCCCTTTATGTGAAAAGGAAGAACGAAAATACCATTTAATGTTTTTTTAATGTAGAAGAAATAAGCTGCTTTCCAAACTTCAAAATTTGGCGACGATTTGACGGAAAAAAAAAGAGAGATTATAGTATGAATGCCCTCGAAGAAGAAAAAGCTTCGATGCTGATGGTATATTATTATCTTGTCAAATACATCAATTCAAAAAATAAATCGTATGTTTGGACTCCAGTATCTTTTCCAATATTATAATATTTCGAATTTCTTGACATAAAAGCTCCAAAAAGAACTTTTACTTAGTTATTATGCCTTCGAAGTATCATAGATGGGTTGTAGATCTTTTATCCGAATAATTTTCAGAATAAAGAAGCAAGAAAAGAATAAATTGACTATGTTACCTAATAATGCAGATACTTTACATTCCTTAAACGTGTCAGAAAAGATTGTCTAGATTTATAAGACAGTCTCAGAAGTGCCAACCAATGTCATATCTAGATACTTTGTAATGTTTTCTTCCGAGACAGTTATTGAGCTCCTGTGAACATACAAAGAAAGTGCCTAGGATTCGTCGCCGTATAAATCAGTTTATTGTGGTTGTGAGGAAGTGCTGAGTTTTGTCTGCGAATCGTAGACTAAGTAATGACCAGACGCATACAAAGCGACTCTAAATCCAATAAACTGAATCTTCTTTGAGTCATTACCAGACCTACTTTCAACGATCTCTGCATGGTCTGTTCTGGATATTTCTATTAAGTTTCATCTTTCTTAAGCGTTTATAAAAGATGATTCAAGACAGAGAATCTAATCAAGCTTTACTACTAATAAAAATGAATGTGTATGTGTGTTTTCATTCCACAGACCAGACCACTGACCTGCAGTTACCAAATATGACGCATATGGAATTTGATGAACAGGACTATGCATCTTAGGAGCAATTTTTAAAATTTTTTATTGATTAAGTAAAAATTAATCGTAATTTTGCCAGGGTTTTTTTGGGGGGGGGCGGGGGGATGACTTTCGAAATATCATGCCACAAAAATGATTTTTACATAATTTTAAAATTCAAAGTATGTGAATCATTCGGGATGACTTTTATGACAAACGTTTGAAATATAGGTTATTTTTGAATAACTACATGAAAAAGATTGAAAAAAAAATCTATGAAACCAAAATATACCCGTTAAGTAGCGAAATATTTTTTTTAAAACTAGAAAAAGTGATTTTTTTTTTGGAGGGGAAGGACAAAAGAGAGGTATAAAGCAAAAATCTTCTTGTTTAGATGTTTATCAAATGATTTGCTTAAAATTTTGAAGATAACTTAAGAAACATGTTTTCTAGTTCCTCAACTAAAAGTAAACTGTATTTCTATCCATTCTTTAAATATTGGGTTTCAATCGACAAATAGCATGAAAATTTGAACTTTTTTTATATTGAAAAACACTAAAACCACTATAAAATATTTCTAAATGAACAGATTACTTATTCTCTAAATCAGAAACTGCAGAACATATTGAGAAATTATTGTATCAAATTTGAACCACAAAAATCTGCATTAATTTCTAATTTATGAGGGTTTTTTTTTGTTAGAAAATTTTATCAAGGATTAGAATTTGAGAAAATAGCATCTAAAGATGTAAAATAGAATTGAAATGTATGTAAATGCAGATATAAAAATCAATGTAACTTCACAAAAAATAGGCTTTGAAACAAAATTCTAACTGCTTTATAAGATCGCCTGTTTAAACGTTAAGAATATTAAATTTTTAAAAATTAAAATTTCGCAAAAAAAAAAATGACTTTTTAACGAAGCAACTCACCTTAAAAAAGAGTATTTGTTAGTTAAGAGCTAATTTTTCTGCTGTTTATTTCCCTACTCTAATTAATTTAAAAAAAACATAATAAACACATTTTATTACAATGCAATTCAATGCTGAGCTGTAACTCAAATCGTTTTCATTACTGCTTTTTTCCCTTGCGTTATTAATGATTAACACAAGAATATTCGTCTTATTCTTCTATGTTGAGCATGTTTCAATATAAGGCAGGCTTTTAGTAAGATCTCTGAAGCATTGTGTACTTATAAGTAAGCAATAATAATTCAAGCAATGGTGAAACATTTGCAAAATGTGCCCCTTTTTAAACACTGCTGCTCTTCCCTGTGATATGATTGGATATATATATATATTACCGTTAAAGATTGAAAACCGTTACAGTGTAGATAGATAATCTGCAGATTAAATGATTTGCTCCATTAAAGTGCGGAATCAAGAGGTTTCAGCATTTTAACTAGGTAATGTGTACAATAGTGGCTTCTATATCGTTAAAGCTCAAACGTTTGTTTCTCTCATTTAATTTTCCTACTCCTACCACTTCTCCCTACTGTTTTAGTTTGGTTTCGTTTATCATATGTTTTGCAAATTCATTTCCTTAATTGTAATAATATATTAAACCGTTTAATTCTTTGTACTATAGTTGTTTAGTTGATTGATTCTATAAACTAATTTGTTGTTTATTTGATTGTATTAACATGGTTTTTTAGATATCGATAAATAAATAAATAATTTTATATCAATTTCCGTAATTGTAATAATATTTTGAATCGTTTGATTCTTTGTATTGAAGTTTTCCACTTCATTGATGATTGATTCGATTAATTAATGTATCGACTGTTCGATTTTAGTAACTTGATTCTTTATATATCAAAAAATAAACAAACAATGTTGCTGTTGTTCCAGAAACGATCTTATTTTCACTTTAACAAGTGCCTAGTAGGTAATGTGCAGATTATCTAGGTACTTCTCAGATTACCTAGGTAATTTGAGAAATGAAACAATTTTTCGCACTTTAACGGATCACCCTAGTTAATTTGCAGATTAGCTAAACAATTTGCAGAGGAACTAATATCTTCACTTAAGTGGTAACATATAGATAGAGGCAGAAAATTAAGGAAATGCAAAGTACAATAAACTAAACGGTATAAGACTTCTAAAATGGTATGAGTTATATGTCTGTCATAATTTCAAGTTTAACATATTTTGCTGAGGAAACCAAAAAGAGAGAACTTAACAAAATTTTTAAGTAAAAAATGTAGCAACCATTTATTTTGGCGAACCGGCTGATAGCCAAAGGATGCTGGTAATTAATAAATCTGACATTCTTCCTTTTCTTGATAAGATATGAACTACCAGATCTTGTATGATCTTCATATTAGAAGGACATTGAGGTTCATGTATGTTTTGTGGCAATTTAGAACATTCTTTTTCTTTTAAAATTAATAATTAAAATAATCAATTAATTGCGATTATTTAATATATTTACAGTCAAAAGTCAAAAATTTATGCCATTTCAGATTTTGAGTGCCGTAATGCTTTTTATACTTATATAAAATTACAAACAGAGCACAAAATTTAAATTTGGCTAAAAAGATATATTCTACTCATGTGAGGTTATAAATATTCTTGGAAGATAAATCACTTGATATTAAAAATAATGAAATTTTAAAAACAACAAATTTAAATAAATGTCATTAAAATCTCAACTACTGCAAAATACTGATGGATAAGCTAACAAGAATAAAATCATTTTAAATCTTTTACTATCTCGTAAAACGTGAATAACCTGGTAAATACAGAGTATTTGTCTCTAAATAAGCCTTGATGTCATAGATTATTAAATCGTCCTCTTTTATCCAGTGTCTTGTAACAGCAGCTTTTTTCCCATTATCCGATGAAGAGCGATCGATCGATCGATAGTTATAAATTTAAGAGATGTGTGAAGGGGTCCAAGAACTGTTAGTTCGTATAATAAATTTATGGGATGAGTTCATCATTAAAGTATATTCTTTAAGGCTTTTTCTACTTTCTTGTGTATGAAGTATTAGGCATTTTTAGCCACCAGCTGTTTCACTGGGATAATCGGTGATGTTTAATTTAAATTATTTTCTTATGCATATCTCGATGTTCCTCATTCTCTTAAAAAAAGGAAAGTTTACTATATGAAGTCCAGTCCCATGACTTATAGTATTATTAAAATTATAAATATCTAGGTAATCAACTTTAAACTTTTATTACTATTAATTTTTAAAACTAATTCACATTATCTTTCGCAATAATTCAATTTCAGTTTCTAATCTCTCAAGTAAACTGCTCAGATAATTAACATAATCTTCATTTCTTAACTTTTAATGACTGAAGAAAAGTCGAGAGATAAAATATTTGATGAAATGATAGAAACGATTTGATTTTTATTGAAATAATGAAATGCCTTACAACTTTAAACGAGCAATTTTTGTATATATATAAATATAAATTTATTTCGTGTATTTCGGAAACGGTTCTAATGATTTAGATCAAATTTTATATTTGGATAAAGATTTGCTTTTTAAGTTTTTTCTAAAAAAAACCCCGACTTTGCAAACACATAAAAATATTTTTTTATAACTAACTATTAGAACCTTTTTCTATTTGCTCTCACGCCGACAATGTCATATAGCACTATCTCGTAAATGTTTGTGGTACTTGCATTGTTGCCATAGTAGGATTTGTGAGATGGCACTATATCACATTATGTGAATACGAATACGTTCAGTGCATATCCAATAGCAACAATGCAATTATTGCGTTACCCAATTCGAAGAGCATGTAAACTAAGTGCATGCATGATTTTTTTTAATTAAATGACCAATCCGTATATAGGTAAGATTCAAAAATATCCATATGCAATCAGTATGTGATTCGTATCTAAATATTTTCTAAATACGATTCTTCAAAAAAAAAAAAAAAAAGGCAGAGCGAAGTTTGTTCTAGGTACTATTTTGTAAATTTTATATATACGAAATCTTGTGTACATTAAAAAAAATATTTTCAAAACTATTTTCACGTTAGACAAAATAATTCTAATATATTCAAATTTATATCATTAAAAAGATAATTTGAAAACTATAGACCAAAACATGATAAAATATTTTTCTCTTTCTGAAATATAAAACTGCGTGTAAAGGTGAGTAGTATAAAATATGGTTATTATCCACTCTATAATATTTGTATAGAAGATGTCTAAACACTTGGTCTGAATAGTATTGATGGTATTTATTATTGGCGTTTTGTATTGATCACCCTGCATATCTAGTAAATTCCTGATCCCCATATCCCTCCCCGCACACCCCCTATTCTAAAATTTTGAGCATTCATTAAACGAAGTTGTGAATGCGTATCTATTAATTTTTTTTTATGTTCACCATCTGAATCTACCAATTTTTCAACCTATAAAACACGTCAAAACTCCACAGCAGAGGAAACAATCCACCAATTAAGTCAGCAATTATAATAAACTGATCTCATTTATTATATAAAAAAAAGTTGGACATGATAAATGCCCTGTTGAGAAGCTTTGCGGAAACACTTATATAGAAAAAATAACTGTCTTGAAACTGCGAATTTAAAAATAGAAAATTGGTAAGGGGTGGTAATCGGTTTGGGCTGGTCCCCTTAATCTCCAATCAATCCCTTTCATTCGTTTGCTCCGAAGGGGAAGGGGGCTTCCAAAACGAGTGCCTGGGGACTTCTCTGAAGGGGAGGTAGAGTTCAAAACGAGAAGTTCCATTTCAGAATGCGCTTTATTTCCGAATGAAAAAAAGGAAGGGGGAAAAGTGTAAGTTTCAAAATGGATTTCTATTATTTGATTTATTGCTCCACAGGGGGGGTCGGTCAAATGAACCACCTGACCTCTCATCCACACCCCTGTTTCAATGGATGGAAGAATCCATTTTGATGGATGAATGTTGTAATTGGCCTCAACTCGACAGGGCCACTTAAAAAAAAAAATTACGTGCATGCATATTTCAAAAAAGAATAAAAGTTATAAGTTTGAGATTTTCGATGGTTGAATAAGTTTTAAAACTCTCGTTAAATTTCATGCAAATGAAGTGGTGATTTTTTTTTTTCAATTGCAAGTATTGAATTAGCAATTTTTTATTATTTTTTATATTTTTTTCAAAATGCAACTCCTGCTGTTTTCGAAAAATGTTAATGGAGCTGATAAAATTCTAAAAATCTTCATAATGTTTAGGGGAAAATCGAGTTTTAATGTCGTTGAAGTGTTGGAAAATTTTCGCACGGATGAATTTTGGAAATTCGTGTCGAAATTTTTTTGCGTCTATACATTTTTACCTCTAGGGTCGTTAGTAAATATCGAATTTAACCAGAGATCATGTTACTCGTCACTTTCTGCCTCAAAGGATTGTTTCCATCAGAACGCAAAGAGGCGTAAACGTGATTTTTTTTTCTTTAGAATGCATTTTAATAAAAGCATCATTTTGCGGAATTAGTAGACGGTCGAAATTGTGAAAGTCGAGGAAGAAGCGATAAAAAAATAGAAATTTTTAACAAAAAATTTTAACGTTTACCTATGAAAACTTTAACCTTAAAATATTTATCTTATAATTTTAAATGAGCAATTCTTGTATATGTATAAATTTATTTCATGTATCTCGGAAATGGCTCTAACGATTTGAATGAAATTTTATATTTAGATAAGGTTTGGCTTTTTAAGTTTATCTATATAGGTTTCTTTCTTTTTTAAAAAAAGGCAATTTTACACACACACACACACACACAAAAACATTTTTTATAACTAACTGTTAGAGTGTTTTTCTATTTGCTCTCATGCTGACAACGTCATATAGCGCCGTCTCGAACCTGATTTCACCACGGTGAAACTGAGTGTAAATTCAAAAGTACAAGTAATGGTAGATAAACTGTAAAATGAATACTGTGATCTAGCAGATTATTTCGAATAACATGTTAAACTAAGTGCATTCGTGATTTTTTTTTATTTAAATGATCAGTTCATATGTAGGTAAAATTGAAAATATTCATATGTAATCAATATATGATTAGTACCTAAATATTTTCTGGAAAATTTACAAAATTGACATAAAGTTAACAAAATTTTTACATTTTTTTTGTCTTTCCAAAAAAAAAAAAAAAAAATCCCGAGTAAAGTTTGGTTTTCCAGATATTTTATTATTTATGCATTGTTATTTATCATAATATTAACCGCTACATGCAGGTCTATCCATTGTTTTATTATCCTATATATATGTAAGAAAAACAAAATCCATATAAATTTACATCGTAAAATTTTCGAATTATTACATTCAACTCCTTAAGATTTTCTAGAATCTCCAATTCTAATTAGAATTAATTAAATAATATCCGAATCAATTATTATTTCGGGTCATCAACTCTCTTCACTTCGTCTTTTTGCACATAAATGTAAAGCTTGCTTATAATTTCTACTCTAGAAAGAGGCATTATGTATATATATTTGTCCGTAGGTGAAAAATAAAGTGTTTAGGTGGTTATTGGCAACTTTAAGAAATTAAATCTTAAAAGAGTAAAAATTTTCAGCGAAGACAAACTAAAAGGTTGTTTGTTTGGACATAGATACTTAATATTTATTTAATTTTATGCTTGATATAATAAAACTAGATTATTTAGCACTTGATATAATAACACTTGATTATTTAGTAATTGATATAATAACACTTGATTATTTAGTAATTGATATAATAACACTTGATTATTTAATACTTGATATAATAAAACTTGATTATTTAGTACTTGATATAATAACACTTGATTATTTAGTAATAATTTTCAATACAGTAAGATGAAATATGGAAATATCGATGCGTAGGAAAATAACTATATATTTTTAAAAGTTTAATTATATTTACTACGTTATTTTTAATGGAAATATTTTTCATTTCGTACAAATTTTGATTTTGTATTTACTTTCACATCTATACTGCTTTAAAAGACATAAAAGACATACAGTCCTTAATGTTTTATCAAATATATACAAACGAATATTTGATTTTTTATCACTGATTATATAACGGTAATGGTAAATAGAAAAAAAAGAGCCTAAATCTAGATGCAATGAAGCTAAATGCAACCCAAAAATCTGTAGTTTGTTAGAACTAGAAGAAAGTGTAAAACGACACATTAAATAAATATGTATTTGGAAATGATACGGTTAAATATATTATAACTAAATCAAAACCGACAAATATGTATAGCAAAATAAAATCTTATTCATTTAGCCCATACTAAAAAATAACTATGAAAAAGGCATTTGATAATGCTGAACGAGACACTATAAATGTAAACGTTTGGAATTCTTAAATTAGGAAACAAAATTAAGCCAAATTGCAAAAAAAATCGCAACATTTTTAAAAGACCATTCAAAGGTGAATATCTGTAATCTCAAGAACCTTAAGAATGGCAGTAGTGTTTAAATGACATATATACTTGAACTTTTAAATAAACGTTATATTTGAAAGAAAAAATTGTTATAAATTATGTTTAAATTAAAATTAGAGATATAATCGTTTGGAAATGATTATGCCATTGAAAAGATAATTTTTTAAAACTTTAGATTGGTAAAAAAATAATCTAAGTGCTTGATATGTCATGAAGTTATGGTGGAAAAAAATAGAATCATTCTATTTCCATTTTACTCTCTTTGGAAAAGCGGGGCGGGGCATAGGAGTTTTTAAATAACGCAGTTGATCGAACTTCTAAGAAACTTAGCTTTTTTATCATCTGAGAACATGATGTTGCTTTGGTTTGAGGTTTTTGAGGCCTCAAAATGCGTAGGCAACAAATTCACAATTTATAGCTTTTGAGGCATCAATTTTTCGCTTTTAGGGTTATGAGAAAATAATGCAGAAGGTTGTCACATTTGGTGATTTATCGCCAACTAAAGTTACAACATTATTTCCAAATTATTCATTCTCTGAATTCTTACAAATTGTCTCAATTAATTTAAGTCATAAACCAGTTTAAGCCGGTTAGAAATAGTCACGAGACTATCAGATTACGCATCCGTCGATATTAAAAAACGATGTGTTTTTTTCATCGCAAAATCGGTGGAGCTCCAAAATTTTGCTTGCCAGCTAGAAAAATTGAGAATGAGTTTAAAAT
>JAPMOR010095361.1:911039-932858 GCA_026543865.1 Argiope aurantia | reverse complement strand
AGAGAGAGAGAGAGAGAGAGAGAGAGAGGGAGAGAGATCGATAGAGAAGTCTCGTGATGGTTTCAAACCGATTTAAACTGGTTAATGACTTAAATAAATTAAAACAAATTATAACTTAAAAATAATAATGTTCTTACATGATAACTTGAAATTTACGATCGTAGAATTTATTTTTATGTTAACTTTCGTTCAATTTTGAAAGGAATATGAAATCCTACAAGATTCACACACATATACGTGTGTTTTTCGAACTCAGTGAGGTCTAAAACATGTAGATTTATCAGAATCTTGATTTCGATTTTTTTTTACTATTAGAAATTTTATGCATTCTTCATATAGGAAGAAAAGATTAGTGATCGATAAAAATGTAAATTTCAAGAAATTCAGTAACTGAATACTTTCCATCATTATTGTGTTCATTAACATAACATTATCCTTGTTGTTCGGTTTCATTTTCTGGACGGAAAATAAGATGTTAACTTTTCTGTACAAAATATATGATGAAACATCTTGTTTTTCAATTCATATTTTACTTCTTCAACTGTGGATCTTATTTTTCTTTAAACTTCCATTGCTCTTAATACAGAAAGATATACTCATCAGCAGGCAAATAATATACTAGAAGAAAAGTTATTTTAAGCGCTATTTCTTCTTTTTCTTCAAAATATATGATTAGAGCTTACATTAAACTAATGTTTATCGAGAAACCAGAGATACCAGTCTGGCGTCGTTCCATGGATGGATTTGATATTTTTTTACAGGAAGTCATTGAAAAAGATTGGGCCATATTCATTTCACGGTAATGTTGCTAATGTGCGAGCGGAAGGTTGGATACCGATTTATGGCACCAGCATTAGGCTTAGTCATACTTCATCAAGTAATAATGTAGAAAAGGAAAGTAGCTATATATGCACATTGAACTTTTTTGTCAATATTGCAGTTATGTATTTATAACAGTATGTATTGACATAGATAGCAGTTTTTAGAACCATTTTTGTGCATTTTTTTAAACATTTTTTGGATACTGTGGAAGAAAAAATGGTTTAATAGCAACGAGGATTTCATAGTGAGGATACGATGAGAAAGAAAATAATCCACACATAGAGAAGTAATCTTTTGCTTTAAATATGCATAATAGAAAATATAATCTTTTGATTTTTCTAATAACAATGTAATTACAGATTTTTTTTCATTTTTAAAAAAAAATTTCTATAATAGATTTTTATTTTCATCTGAAATTTTTAAAATAATGACAATTCACCAATAGCAATAAAAAAATAACACAGATGTTACTGACAATGAATTAATAGTTTCATTTAAAATGATTCAGCTTAATTAACGTAAATAAATAAAAATAATAAAATAATTTTGCGTAATAATTAGAAAACTATCAATAAATTCTTTGAACAAAATATCATAGTAATAAATGAGAAACTAGGCACGATAACAATAAAGATCCGAGGTTCTTTGAGAAACCGATACATTCATCGTAAAAATAAATTTTCTTGTAGTGGTTTCAATATAAAATTCTAACCACCTTTAGCTACCCATATGTTGTGTTTCATATCACTTAAATATCTTTGGAAATTTTTGGATGACCAAACCTTCTGGTGTTTGTTACGTTCAAATGTTAGAAGCAAGGTATGTTATAACAAGCTAAATTTATAATCTACCAGAGCATTCAAACCTAAAAACTGATATATTAATGGTGTTTCCATTATCGATTGTCAAACTAAATACCTTTAAAACTTTTTTTATGTTTGATTGCACTAATTGAAAGATTTGCATTACCTTAACTTTCTACATCTCGAAATCATTGTATTATTAGTATTATGATTTTGGTACGGTCTCCTTACCAAACCCTAGGAAACTAAAATAGTTATACCTATCATTATTTTCTATGGATAAAATAGAAGTTTCATTCTAGAAGCTTTAAATATTTGCAACTGAAATTTTGTGGATTGTTACTTCCGATGAGTTAATACTAAACAAATTTTGTTTGCCAGTCATACTGCAAAGCGTATCTAATGTTTCTAGAATAGAAGATTCAAACTTGAATGTTATCAGTCATTCTGTCGATATAATTGAGATATACTATTGGAAACTCCGCCAAACTCTAGTGACAGATATTTACTTAGAAGATTGAAGAGGAATTCTCTCTCTCTCTCTCTCTCCCTCTCTTGCTGGAGCTTGAGTTGTCTTGGGTATTTAGAGGCTTTTCAGGTTAAATTCTCTTGGTAGCAATGATTTGCAATATTTTGGATAGGCGATATATATGCACGTGTATTGTATTCTGTATAACCCCCATATTATGAGGCCAACATAAGTTGAGTATTATAATATTTTAATTTAAATTTTGCGTGTAAGTAATCTTTTAGTACAATCCAGTAGCGTCTCCTGATTACATAACTGTTATATCACACATTCAGACACATTTTTGTGTATAACAGAGGACAAAATAGAACAAACTTCTTTGTCTTTAGTCTTCAGTGAATGTGTTTTTAAAATGTTGATTTGAAATATAAAATTCTTCATTTCATTTAAGTTTAGAATGTAATGAAAAGAAAGTGAAATATCTAAGAGGTTTGAATATACTTTTAATTTAAAAGTTCATTTCTTAATATTTCAAAAAGTACTATCTTTCCTCGGATTTTAGGTTTATGTTTGTATAACAGCGGAATTCAGTCGGAACTTAGTAAACAGAAAACTTATCTTTCCTCCAATACTCTCCCTGAAAAGATCTTTAGGTTGACAGTTTGAAATTCGAATTCAAATTAAAATACCCGTTAAGGAACACATCCACAAAACTGCAAACGATCGTTTTCAACATCAAGACTCTGCAGTGGCAGCAGCACTAAGAACTTTTCTTGAGGGCAAGAAGATAAAGTTCCCGCTCTGAACTTTTCTGCTGTAGAGAAAGTGTAGCTAATAATGAATCTCATTCTGACAGTCAGCAAAAATGGGGCCCCCAAAGTTTCCGACCGTCAGGTGTCATTTGTAGGTGAATGCAGGCAGCCACATGAATATGTATAACAGCCGGAATGTATGCTTGGATAGAGTTTTGCGGCGGAAACTTTTAATCAAAATCGCGTTACGGACTCCTCCAACCGGACGTAATTCTGCCGGAGGTTAGGATCTTATAATTCGCCTGGATTTTGCATATTTCGGCGGTCAGCATCCTGGAAAATGTGTGAGACGCCACTGACACGCGTCTTGAAGGGGTCGAAGATTGTTGCCTGCCTTACCCTTTCAACGTCTCGACATTCTTCATCGATTACTGAGGAATTCCAGAATGATATTTTTAGTCTCTGAGATTGCTAAATAGGAGTGCATATTATTGTACATCAAATTAAAATTTCTTAGAAAGAGCTTTTTAATTCTGAAGCATTCATTCATTGAAGTGCTCCAGCCGTTTCACAGCGGATTTTTGTTCAGCATTCGCTATTATAAACAATGTTACTCTAATAACATTATTAGAACTGCACACCCTAAGATGATGTAAATAAAAGGGAAGGACATTTTTTAAACACCTTCAAGTGATAAAAATGAAGGTGGACGATTAAATATACTGATGAACTTTTGACATGAGTCTCAAGTTTCTCTTGCCTATTTTTCTGCAGAGGTAGCAACTGTTTCTTCAGATTTGTTGCTTTAAAATACCTATGTTATAATTCTATTTTTTTCTAATTAGGAAATTAATGGTGGTTATAGAACTCCCCTATTATGATAAAAAAATAGTTTCAAACTACATTCAAAAGTTGCTTGAAAAGATACCGAAATCTGTATGATAGGGAATGGAGAACAATCATGAGTTGACTGCTATATATTTTACTATAAACATTTTGTTATTATATGCAATAACGTCCTACATTTTCTCATATGATTTTATAATATGATTAATTTCGATTTCTATGATAGTGAGGAAAATCTACATTAAAAAAAATGCTTTTTCTCATTTACATATATGTTCCTAATTTGTTATAGATTGTAACAACTGCGCCATCTGGAGGGAAAAATCTTGACTGCTGTTATTGAGTGTCGAAATAAATGGGGGAAGGGAGATTGTGAGTGTGGCAGATGTGACAGTGTTGCCTGCCAACTGCAAAGATATTTTCCTGTAGCGTGCGCCATATGAATTAATCTGCCATTTCGTATTCTAGTATTGTGTCTTTCAAGAATAAAAAAATTTCATAAAAGTTTTAGGAAAAAAAGGCTATGAAATTCTCTGATGTTCTTTTCCATGACTCAAGATAAAACAAGACCTACTATTTTTATGTTTGAACCAAATACTCTCTCAGTCCCTAATAATAGTAGGTGTTATTGAATTTAATAAGTGTCACAATAATGGTAGCAAAAGAAAATAAATAAAAAGCGTACTATTTATTATCAAAATACTAAATTAAAACAATCAATAAATTAAAAATATTAGTCTTAATTTATATTTTAGGTATTCAGAGAATATTTGGATTTTTCAATAATATCTTATTAAATTTTAAAATTCGGTAATCATCGGTAAAATTCTGCACATAGATTTAATATTTATAGTATTGACACCTGACAAAGTTTGAGCTCGAACCAACTATGGGTTGACTGTCTATCAGACTTAAGAAACATGTAATGTAACATGTAAACATGTAATGTAATAAAACATGTAAATGCTATAATTCAAGAACGCAATGACTTAAATTTAGCTAATTAGATATGAGAGTTTTTGACGACATTTGCAGTTTTGTGTGAAATTTCTGTTTTAATTGGTTGAGCAAAATGTGTCTAAAACACAAATTCAATTTGCAGATTCTATTATCCTTATGCCGAAAAGTAATCGCCAAATAATTCGCCAAGAATGATACGATGGATTCAGTAAAAATGCTAAATTCACTTCAAAAGTAAATATTTCGTAATTCTCATACGCCTGTGTCATGCAAGGCATTCTCTGAGAAAATAACTTTGTCAGAGAATATGCGAGAAAGTTTCGTGGAGACAAATAAACCTCTGATTTATTTTGAGTATTCAAATATTTCTGGATTTTTCAATAACATATTTACTTTATTTTAAAATTTTAAGTAATAACTTTTGCCACGAATTTTAATTTTCTTATTCTTTTCACCAGTAAATAATTTTTGAACGCATTTGAAATTCGCTTAATGATTATTTTTTTTTTTCAAATTTCGGAATAAAGAAGATTTTAGACTTCAATGGCGTGAACTGCTGATTTTATGATACCTCTTCTGCTAAGAGGTATATGTTTACATTTTTTCATTTTTTTTTTCCTCCATAATTTTTGCATTTACGCTCACATTTTTACTTTCTCGTATAGGTAGTATAGAGTAAGTATAGTGATCCTCAAAAGATTTCAACTCGAGATTTTGACGAATCTACACGTTTTAGATTTCCTTGAGTAAGAAAAACTCATTTTTGGAAAATGTTCGTCTTTCTATGACAAAGATAACTCAAAACCGCTTTGAGCTAGAATGTTGAAATTGTATACGGTCTTTGCACTAAATTTACAGATATTATATTTTGAGTAAAATTTGTTCAGAAAAGTTCCGTCTGTTCGGCTGTTCGAATATAATTTAACACGATAGCTACAAAATGGAGAGAGCGAGATAGATAAGATCATTATCAGCATCAGAGATTAAGCATATATAATGTAGACACCGATCAAATTTTGAGACAAATTCCAAACGGGGTTGATCGCCTGTCGGTCTGTAAACATATAATTTCAAAAACATGTAAATACGATAAAGAAAACAGAATGACTAAATTGGATTAGACAGACACAATGTCACCTCCATAGATTAGACAGACAAATTGATAGCAACTTTGTCGATAAAATTTATTAGACATTTGATAAGGAATTAAAATTTTAAGGAAAGACCTCAATGAATTTCATCAGTCTAGCTCGTTCCACCTTTCAGTTATATTGACCACAGACAGAAATTATTCCAAAAATAGTTTTTTATTTGGACTTAAGGAGGTCTAAAATTTGAGGATTATTCAACCGTTTTAGTCCAATTATTAGACAGTTTCAATCATTTTTCTTTGCATGCTTTGTATGTAAGAAGTAAAAAAAAACACATAATAGTTATTATGGTTTATTCTTGGCTGTGTGAAAACTATCTACTTGAATATTTCAAAATCAAGATAATCCCCGTCTTAGTGTCTGTGCATAAAAGTAAATAATAATAGAAATATTGTATTCGGAATTTCGTATGATGCACATTTGTTGGAATTAATTTGTTTTATTAAATTAAAACTGAAAATTCTGATTACCAAAGGTATCTTCTCTTAATTTTTATTATTTTTCACTTACTATATCAAAAGTTTTGATACTCGTATGTCATCTTATCCTAAAATATTTTGATCTGCTTGTTAATCCCTATATAAAAATATTTTAGAATCCCTTTCTTAATTCATATTATATCTTCAATAGTTTCAGAAATACTTTTAAATTAAAGAATATTTTATGAATGGAAATATAATTTGTCTTTGGTTTATTGAAGGCATATTTCATACTCATTTCTTATTGAGTGCGAATTCCCAGTTCTATAGATTCAAATGCTTCTTAACATCTCAATTTCTGACTTTGAGATTTATCTTAATAGAAAGATGTACAACAAGCCATTATATATTTATTCGAAGCCATATATCTTGAATATAAGTTCCAATATACCCATAATGATTTATTTATTGTAGAATAAGTCTTCAGTACTTTCTAGTAAAATCTGACATCAGTGAAAATATAAATGCTGAGAGAGTAATAAATACGTCTGCTCTTAAAAGATAAGATGCTCAAAAATTTATTTTTAAGAAAACATGAAAACATCAGAGGATAAATATTTTTCTTTCGTTCAGTTTGACAAATGTATTTCACTGTACATGAAAGCAAATGCTTGTTTGTCTGAATATCTAGAGTCATTAAAATCTCTCTGAATAAAGTATTATGAGTGGCAACACTGTCGATGTATGGCATGATGTGTGTTTCTACGTATCTTTGGAGTGTAGAACTCTATAAAATTAATTATCTTTCAGTCTCATTATCTAACAGATACAGAAGACGGTACAAGTAATAAATCGCCAAATATGGCAATCGTAAAAATTCCATTGCAACCTTCAAAACTTCGAATCCCACCGCAAGCCAAGATGGCGTCTATATGAAGAACATTTTAATGATTGGCGAACATTTCGCAAGCTTGGCGAGAAGATCTTATTATATTCTTAAGTCTAACCAATGAGTGCAACGATCTGAGATTTAAAAATTTATGTTTTAAACGAACAATTTTTATAAGCAGAATATAGATTCTGTACAAGTACTCATATTTCTAATATGCTTATTATTTGCATTTCTAATTTAATTTTGTATTAGAGAGAAGAAAATTGAATTGTAGATCTGCGCCAATTTCTACGATCTTAAAATGAATTTCAACATTATATATATATATATAACACATGAACCTTTTTTGTATTTTTTTCTCCTCTAAATGTAAGAAATAATTTTCGCACCAAAATTTTAATTCTTATACTAATTTTAAAAAAATTAGAACTCTGGGTTTCGACGTATCTCCACGTTTTAGTTCTGCCTGATTTCGAGACATACTTTTGGAAGATGTCTCTGTCTGTATGTGACAAAGATAATTCGAAAATGCTTTTAGCTATAAGGTTGAAACGTCATATACAGTCTTTACACCAAAATTACAGATTTCTGTCAAATTTTAAGTAAAATCTATTCACAGGAAGTCATTATATACGGCTGCTTGAATGTAAGTTAAAATGATGATTGCAAAACGAAGAGAGCTAGATAGATAAAATTCAGTACACAGATTTAACATCTATAGGGTAGACACCTCCCGAAATTGTAGCTAAATTCAACGAAACGTTGACAGTCTGTCGGTCTTTACTTTCAGAAACATGAAAACGCGATAACTCAAATATCTAAAATTTGGCATGTTATTTTGTGACAACGAGTGTAGTATGTGTCAAATTATTTGGTTGCAATCGGCTGTAATAAACGCGCCTGAAGCATAAATTTGATTTTCGAATGTCACCACATGCAGGGATTAATCGCCATAGGTCATTTGATAGATTCAGAAAAAATACAGCAAATTTCTCACAAAAGTTAATCTTTCGATAACTATTGCAGACTAACGCCACCTAAGGCGTTCTCTGGAATAATACCTTTATTAGTATGTATGCGAGAAAATATCGAGCAGACCGCACCCACTGGTTTGGTTTTCATCATTTTTTGTGTGCAAAATTGTCTCAAAGATGGAGATTTATTCGCACTTTCACATCCCCATCCTCTGAGATAAATATCAAATATGGTAGCTTTGAGCCAAATGGTTTGGTCAGAAGACCGGCAACAGTTACACACAGAAACGCTGACACCCACATTCATCCTATTATTAGCAGATATTAAGACAGATACAGCGATAGATATTTGAGGTGATCACATATTCGTGAATAAGAACACATTCGTCGGTTTAAAATTTTAAAAAAAATCTTAATCTGTCGGACATTATTTTTTAATCGGGCCTGTCTTTTAATAACTCCCAAAAAGATAAAACGCTCGGGAATTCATCTAAATCAAGAAATCTGATTAAACATTCTAGCCCTATATTGAACATTTTAAATGTTCTGTTGAAACATTTTAACTTACATGTTTCCGCATTTCAGTTACTGAAAACGAAATTAAGAATTTTTACACCTATAACATTAAAAATACGTTTTAACGAATGAAAAAAATGTGCATTTTTACAAGATTACATTTAGAATGCTTTATTTTAACAATGCTGCCAACTTACTTCCTAAAATTTCTTTCTTTATATTTTTTTACTTTTCTAAATCACATCATTTCTAAAATTATAGGCGTCTTGAAATGATTACACGTTTCTTACTCATAGCTTTTATTGCTTTCTTAGTATATTTCCTTACAGAGAAAGCTTTATAACAAAAAGACGTTTCTTCACTTATCTAAACCACTTTAAGCCAGATTCAGAGTTCAAATATATTTCCGCCATTTTGAAACGAATCACAAGTTTCTTGTTGAATTATTGTTTAATCTTTATCTGGTCGAAATGCGTTCTGTTATCTTTTCAGAGTAAAGCTTTTAGTTTGCTTTGTTATGGGAATCCTGATGGTCTCATTAAACGTGCCATCACGTCGAGATTTTTTTTGTCTTTCCCCGATCTCTGGAAGATACGAAACAAAAAAAGGAATTGAACATGTATTACGTTTGGAATAGTTTACAGGAGTAGTATTCGTTATAAAAATGTAATTTTGCGGAAATGGGGTGTGCTGTCTAACTGTAAACAATTTCAATGAAGTTAACAAGCATTTTTGTACACACACACACACACACACACACACACACACACACACACACATATATATATATATATATATATATATATATATATTGTTGTAAGAAATTACTCATAGGCCACAATTGTACGCTTTGAGACTGAAATTTAAATATCTGTTAAATGTCTTTTAAAAGAAACAGGTTCATAAGAGTGTCATATCGAGAGTGTTCGTCTTTGGATTTTCTCGTATATTTACACAAATTAGGGCTTTTTCAATTTAGTTTCATAGTATAATAAAGATAATCAAATTGGACCTGTTTTCTTAAAAGGGTTGGTCCAAAATCCGATTCAGATCAAAGTAATGATTAAAACTGAGTATTTTGTAAAACTATAAGGAAAATAGAGGGAATAGTTTCCTCAAAACTTTCCTGCGTATTCTCCAATATATGTGTTATTGCAGAAAACGCCTTACATGGTATTGGCGCGCAATAGTTAGGAAATATAAATCTCTGTCGTTAATAGAACACCTTTATCTGAAATACAGTATAATCCTTGGTGAGTTATTTGGTGATTAATCCATTCCATGCGATTAATAGTATCCGAAAATCGAATTCGTGTTTTACAAACGTTTTTCCCAACCGATTCGAGCAAAAATTTGGCATAGAACTAAAATTGTAGTCATAAAATACCACACCAAATCTGATATTTTTAAATTATTGTACCTTTGGGGTTTCTCGTTTACATGGTTTTGAAAGCACAGACTGACGGACGATCAATCCCTTATTGGATATAGCTCAAAATATCTAAACTGTTAAAACAAGTATTTTAAACATTTTATGTGTATCGACATTTATCTAACTAACTCTCTTTGTTTTGTAGTTGTCGGGTTAAATTATATCCGAACAGCCAGATGCGCAGACGTCCTCTGAGCAGATTTTGCTCAAAATTTGATAAACTTCGACAAATTTGATATGAAGACAGTATATCAATTTTCATCCGACCAGCTCAAAGAGTTTTAAATTGTCACAGATAGAGAATTTCCAAAAATGAGCCTTTCGAACTCAGGCATATCTAAAACATGGCGATTCGTCAAAATCTTGAATTTGAATTTTTTGACGATTACCACACTTTTTCTATACTACGTATATGAGTAAGTGAAACGATTAAAAAACGGTTAAATTTAAGGTTGCTAACTAAGTTTTTAATTTATATCACTGTTAAAGACTAGTATTTGAGAAATCTTGATATTCTTCAATGAATGTCTACATTCTCATAATCACTTGATGATTGTCCGACATGTTTGTTAAATGTCATTATTTCTCCCTTACCTTGGCAAAATTCGACGTTCACCGTTCAGTAATAATAAAAATCGAATCGAAGTGCTTTTGTTAAGTTATGTCAAAATTGCAACTTTTTAATTCATGGTTTATATTTAAAATATTACGGTACATGTCAAATTAGGGGGAAGTTCAAGTAAAAGCACATAAAAATAAGCTGTTGAACTTAAAAGGAACAGTAGGTACTTTCTAATGAGAAAAGAAAATAATACTAATACTAAACTTACACAAAAATATGTGATTACCTTCGTGAAATATTATTTTTTTATCAATTAAAATTATTATATTCATCTTTCTAGCTGTCTTTTCGACTTCTCGTTTCGTCATTCACCTGGATTTATTTGTATTCGTCAAAATATATCGGCGATGACACTAATATTTAAGAATATTTTCAAATATTTAATCTTTTGCCGACCTATTAGGTATATGCCGATATTCATCGAAGAATATGGACATTCTTTAATTACAATCTTTCATAGATTTATGTATGTTACTACTTTAAAAAAATAGCAAATAACATCTGCTTAAATCAGCTGGGATGGTCTCAACAAAACTTTCTCGCGTACTCTCTGACAAAGGTGTTATCCCAGAGAATGCCTTGCATGGCATTCTCGTACAACAGTTACGAAATATTAAATTTTGGCTTCAATTTAGCATTTTTGCTGAATCTATCGTGTAATACTTAATAAGTTATTTGGTGATTTATCCTTGGTATGTGGTATCCGAAAATCGAATGTGTGTTTTAGACTGGTTTTTCTCAACCGATTGATATAAAAATTTGTGACAAAACTATATTAGAAGTCACTAAACCCCATACTAAATTTGATACATTTAAGTAATTATGTTTTTAAGTTATGGTATTTACATGTTTCTGGAAGTAAAAGCCGACAGAATCAAAATTTGAAAGGTATTTAGACTATAGATATCAATTCTGTGTATCGAATTTATTTATCTAAGTCTCTACGTTTTGCAGTCAACTTGTTAAATCATATTCCAACAGCCAGACAGACTTCCTCAGAGCAGAGTTTGCTCAAAATTGGTTGAAATTTATAAATTTGGTGTAAAGAAAGTATACAAATTTTCATCTGTGTTGATGAAACCATTTCTCAGCTATCTTTGTCACAGAAGACAGACATCAAATTCTCTAGTTCAAATTTTTTGACGATTACTATATTTTATCTATATTACGTATACGAGGAAATAAAAAACAATTATAATCCGAGCATATTACTAGTAATCGAAAATGCAACCAAAATGTAAATTCTTGTTCTCTGTCTTCAAATAAATTCTCTTCGACATATCAATAGTTTCTTCTTAAAACTGAAATTTTAATAAAGAAATTGTCTTAAAATTCTTATTGTTTGCATGAAAAATTCACGTATTGATATTTGCACTGTTTACCATGAGTAAAACATGACCTCACAGAGTGAAGGCAAAACAAAGAAGCAGCATTTGTCATGATGAAAATAGAAAAAAAAAATCAATTTTTCGATAGAATCGTTCAACTGAATATGAATTTATGATGACAATAATTGCTATCACTGACATCTTCTCCGATATTTTTATCCGCAGTGCTTAAAATTTACGATACGGCATTTGATTCGCTTTAAAAAGGGTCATAAAATAAGTGATTAAACTAAATGATTCCTCTTTAATGTACAAATGCCATTGATTAAATTTAATCTCTTGTTCGAGGCGAACAGTGGCGCAGTTTCACTAAAAGCCCAACGCTGAGTAACGGCGCCATCGAAATTTACTCTCACAGGATTTCTCCCCTAAACTATTTCCCCGTCAATTTATTGCCACTTTCGTTCAAAGAAATAAAAAAAATAAAAAAGGCGAACAGCAGACGAACCATTTCCAGTGGCGTCGTAGCACCGACCTCCTTAAAATCTGGCGGATCGGAATGTTGCCATCCGGAAAAACAAAGTGATAACTTGCTGGGGGAAATAATCTGCGGTGCGCGTTGTTCCGTGTTCCATTTGGGCAGAGCTTTGGAAATTTGTGTTTGAATTTTGAGTCATACTTCTTCTTTGCTTAAGAAAGTATTCGAAGAGGATTTCTCTGCCCGGATTCTTTCTTTCTTTATTTATTTTTAACTTTTATATTCGTTTCTTGGATTTTTAACCGTAAATAACGCGGTGGATCATGCTGTTGCTCAATGTCTTCTTTTCTAAACATAAAAATACTTTGCAAAATGTTTCCAAAAATACAGAATTTATATACATTATTTTACAGTTTTGCTCGTTTCTAAGAGTTCTTTTATTTTTAAAGGAAACATATTTAAAAATGTTTTGAAGTCTTTAAAATCGTTTGCTGAAAAATGGATTATAATCGTTTGGCAATGGCTGGAAAATTCTAAACATGAAAAATTTGTTTGATTCGTTAGTCTTTGGAAGTATTTAAAATCGTTTGCTGAAAAGTAGATTATAACCATTTGCTAAAAATTCAAAGTATAAAAAAATTATTTGATTCATTGGCTATAATTTGTTTGTCAGTAAAACTAACACTAATTACATTAATCATATTATAAATATTACTTACCTATAAACAGCCGAATTTACATCGATTGTGAATTTTTTTCATGAATTTCGCTTTGAAAAATTCCTTAGAAAATAATTTTGGTTTGTAACAAAAATATGTTCGTTTTAAAAGATTTATTCTATCAAAATTTTTGTTGAATTTTTTTTATCGATTAAAAATTATCCAACTATTGATCTAGCTTTTAATCAATTTAGAAAGCATTTTTTGATGCCAGTTTAAATGATACCACAATAATATGATATACATCACCATTCGAGTCATTGAAGATCAAATTACCGTTATCATCTGCTTTGATCTAACTTCTATATTTTGCTGCTAGAGACGCGGTGGGTTCCGGAATCAAAGCAGTACGGCATAGTAGAAATGTAACGCAAACGAATAAATTGTCTAGATACAAGGCCTTATTTGTGAATGATTGATGAAGTAGCTGAAGAAAGAGTTATGAGTAAACTGTATTGAGAAAGATAATATATTTCATAAGTAATAACTTCGATATATGAACAGAACATATGAACAGACACATAAAATGACTGACTGAAAAAATGTGAGCTTTTGAAATTTGAACTAAAAATTGAACTTCAAATATATATTCAATATTAAATAAAATTTTATTTACTTCCAAAAATAGATCATATCATAAATATGTTCAATAACACGGATGAATATTATTTTGCCCATTTTTATTGCTTCTTCTGTAGAAACTTTGTCTACAGAAAAATTTTGTCTTCTCTATTTTTTTTTTTAATTAGAGCTGACAGATTTTTATTTAATTTTATAACGCCGAACATAAATGGGTTTTGAAGATAGACGAATTTCCTACTTTCTAAAGTTTTCTAGAAATAATCTTGGCTAGCATTATATAGTATTCGTTTCTAAACCATTCGGCATACTGATATAGTCTCCTTAATTTCGAATTTCTTTAAGGAATTCTCTGTAAAGGAATTTCCATTCTTTATGCAAATTTGCAAACTTCATACGAGCCTGAGTTTCCACCAAAAAAAATTCCTTGGGTACAAAAGGCATTTTCTTTGTTTTTTATTCAAATCGAGAGTTTTCATCAGATAAATGTCAAATTTCAGCAATCAATCTTCTCAAAATTCATCTTACATTATTCAACTGCCATCTTACTAAATCGAAGACAAAAAATTAATCATATGAAAGTTTATTTTTTGTATCTTTAGCATAAGTCCTTAATTTTGAAATGGCAAAAGTTACTGTTCTGAAAATTTGTATATAATGTATTGACTTACGTAATTTATATTGTTTTAAATACTAATGTTATATTTCAACAAATAACTTATAACAAATTTTGACGAAGACAGATTTCAAGTATATTTCATGAAAATTAATTATTTTTTATAAAGTAAATACATCTGGAAAATTTGTTCTTAATTACAGCAACTTTAACTTGCAGATAACCAGAGGACGTGGTATGCCCAAAACTTTCTCGCATATATTCGCATACAATAATTATGAAATACTCACTTTTGGCATGAATTTGGCGGCTTTTTTATTCTGAATCTATCGTGTGATCCATGGCGAATTTTTTGGCGATTACGCCTCGCCATACGGTTAATAGTATCCGATAATCGAATATGAGTTTTAGACAAATTTGATCCCACCGATTAAAACAAAAATTTTACATAAATCTACAATTGCAGCATCAAAAACGCATACCAAATTTCATATATTTGAGTTATTGCTTTTATATGTTATCGCGTTTGCTTGTTTTTGAATGTATAGACCGACAGACTATCAACCTACAATGGATTTATTGCAAAATTTAATAGATGTCTGCATTATTGATGTTAAATCTACCACTTTTAATCTGTTAACTTTTATTCGAACTGCAGGACTGACAGACTTCCTCTGAAAGGACTTTGCTAAAAATTTAACAGAAATCTACAACTGGATCTGAAGACCATATACCAAATATCATCTGTCTAGCTGAAAGAGTTTTTGAGTTATATTTGTCACCAAAAGACAGGCGGTCGGACATTTTTCAAACTAAGCCTAAAATGTGGAGATAAAATAAAATTTCGAGTTCTAATCTTTTGACGATTATTATACATCTTCTATACTTTGTATACAAGAAAGGGAAAATTTGTATTTAATATCGTTCACCGTGCATTTTATCAACGGAGTTATTAAAACAACATGAATTTTTCTTGTATATTCTCCAATAAATATATTATCCCTTTCCTATCGCATAAAACTGTGAACCTTAGGTAACTCCACCAATATCTTTCATAGCATTGACGAATAATAATTACGAAATATAGAACTTTATCAGGAATCTGGCATTTTCATCAAATCTATCGTGCGAATAAGTATTTCGTACGCTTATTTTACAACTTATTGAATCACAAATTTGGCACAAAATTACAATTTTTATTATAAGATAACAAACCGAATTTTCTTATTTAAATCATTGCGGTTATGAATTATTTAGTTTACATGCATAAGAAATTGCAGATTGACAAATGGTGGACCCCCCCCCCTTTGAAAGATTTGATTCAAAATTTGATACGAATCGAAATTTTAAGTGCTAAACTTTTATACCAAATTTTATCCATTTAGCGCTTTAAGCTTTGTAGTTATCGTGTTTTGTAGTTATCGCATTTGGACAGCCAAATAGACAGGATTTTGAACGAATGGATTTTGTTCAAAATTTGATAATTACAAATTTGGTGTATATATGAAATTTCATTCATCTGACTTAAACACTAACATAATTTCAAAAATATGAGATCTTTGCCTTCACTAATTACGTTGAAAGGATTTCTTTGCTGAAAAATTTGAAAAACTTGTTCCATGTCTCGATAAATATTTAAATAATGGAGGTAATCATAATCGAAAAGTAGATTTTTTTATTTCAATTCCGCTTTGTTTTCTTAAGCTTTAACATTTTCGTAGACTCTTGTACTATATGCCAATTCAAGTATATGAAAAATGTTCTATTTATCAAGTTTGTATGATTACATGAGATAAGATTGCCGATTCTTTCAAGTCAAAATTTAAACAATTCATCACAGAACATGGTCCATTTTTGGATCCTTTGTGTCCAAAAATGGATCATGTTCTCTCCTTAGTAATCATGTACTCTTCTTAGGTACTTATGATCGATCATGTGTGTCTGTGAAGCCAAAGGTAATCTTGATCACTTCGCTATTGCCTGTATTATAATAAAATCTTTTTCATTTTAACAAAGCCTGTAAAGTAAACTTATTGATCAGATTTCAAGATATTGCTAAAAATTAAAAACCCGTGACACATATAGTGAAAATATGAAGCTTCTAAAGCGATGAAAGCATTGTTTAGTCATTGACTAATTAGTATTGTTTTCATTAGGCACAAAAATATTCATTTTGTACTTTTCAGCACACATTGAATGCTAACATTTTTCTTATTCTTCCCCACTTATACCCAGATTATTCTTTAAGTGAAGGTGTATTGCTTAACTTTAAACATTGAGGTTTATTATTATTGTCAAACTGTATATTAATAAGTTTATTAATAAAATTATTTAAAGAGAAAAAGGAAATTTAAAATATTTATTCATTATGAGCACCAATAAATGGAAACATATGCCATATATAAATGGTTAGAAGAATGGTTAAAACCTTATTTTTATGCATTTAATGATTTTATGCGACAAGTTTCCAATCAAATATCCATTTCCTGCTACATATGAAGTAGTTAACTATTGAAACTCACTACTTTAACAATTCGATCTTGTCTCTCACAAATAACGCTACTTCAAAAGCAGTCTGGATACTATCAACATTTTCATCTTATGTGTGATATCGCCAAATGCTTTTACCTTTACATATGCAACCGTCTTGTACTAATTTCCTTTACCAATTGTAAATCTGTTAATCATTAGTCGGCTGTTTGTTGCACTTACAATAAATGCATACTGCGCTGCAACAATGGATTCTCTCTTTGCATACAGCACTACGCAAACACACATACAAAAAAAAATCCTTGGAAGTAAGCTTTTTTTCCCAAAACAAACAGCAACGCCGCTTTTATCTGAATTATCCAAATGCCTAAAATCTATAAATCTAATAATGCTATAAATCTTTGAACTTTTTTTGTCCAGTGACAGCATAGTATATGTCTTAATCTATCGTTGTTCTTTAGAAATGAATATTTTAATCTTGCTCATTCAGTTAGAGTAAACCGGTAATGGGATAGATTGCTGGAAAAAACATCTTTTAAAGCTCCACAGGTTTTTTTTGAGTATGCATTGCCTCCAAGTTGATTTGTCCATTATCGCCTCTTCATGCCTGCCGATTAAAATATCTTATATATGCTTATTTATTCTCCAATTTACCATCAACTCATGTACATTGTGTTATTAAGAGGTTGAATTAATTGATTTCCAAGAAATTAATTTTTAGAAGAACTGATAACAACGCATCTTGCATGAAATCATATTTCAAATCCACGACCCTCCAGTTCTAAAACCGGAAATTTATCATCACGCTACTACGATCTAATCTTTTGAAGAACAATCATGTGAGATAAAATTCAGACCTACGTGATGGCAACACTCAGACTTTTCATGACGTCGAAACCCCTAACTTTTTTCTTTCCTTTTGTTCTAGCCAGACGGAAGCCAACAGGAGTGGTCTCAATAAAACTTTCTCGTATACTCTTTAATAAATTTGTTATGCGAGAGAACGCCTTAAAAGGCAGTGGCGTACAGTAGTTCGGAAATATGAACTTTTGGCATGAATTAAACTTTTTTACTGAGCTGTAGACAGAGCTGGTGAGAATTTTGGCGATTAATCCCTGGCATGCCGTTAATAGTACCTGGAAATTGAATTTGTTTTGTAGACAAGTTTTATTAGCCGATTAAAATAAACATTTGACACAAACCTTCACTTGCATACTCATAAAATTCCATACCTAATTAAATATATTTAAGTCATTGTGTTTTCGAATTATTACGTTTACAAAGTTACGAAACTACAGATCGACTGACAGTCAAACAGATGTTGGTTTTGATTCAAACTTTGATAAGTGTCTACACTATAGATGTTAAATTTGTTCATTGGATCTTATGCATCTAGCCCTCTTCGTTTTACAGTTATCATGTTAAATTGTATTGGAACAGCCAGACAGACAGACTTTGAAGAGATTTTACTCAAAACGTGATAGAAATCTGTAAATTGGGTGTCAAGATAGTATACCAAATTTCAACTGACTAACTCAAAGTGTTTTAGAGTTTTCTTTGTCACAGACAAACGGACATTACCTAAAAACGTCTTTATTTATTTATTTATTTAATTCAAGGAGTTTTAAAAAATAGAGATTTTTCAAAATCTCGAGTTCAAATTTTTGACGATTACTATATTTTCTCTATATTACGCATACGAAAAAGTAATATATATGATGGAAATGGGATGAATGTTTGACTGTCGTTATATTTTCATGATTGATGATTCAGAAAAGTATTAATTCCATTGAATAAAATTCAAGAACTGAATTTCTGATGACATAAAATGACAAATCGTTTTCAAACAATAATTTAATAGACTTTTTCGCACTTCTTCAAAAGTCTACAAAGTCTGTAAGCTCATAATATTGATAAGAAGCACAATGGGATTGAGGTCAAGGTCATGAAAGAAGGAGAAGGCAGACTCATTAGAGAATAATAACAGTTTGAGAAAGGAAAAGGAAATGTGCCGGAAATGTTATCTTAAATGCAGCGAATTCATCGTCATTTGTTCGAGCCTGTTGGCGATATCTCTGCGAACTTTCCGCCACTTGTTTTCGATTGGCTTTTCACAAAAGTTAATTCCTGAAGTTATTCCGTCTTTGCAAGGATCCATTTTTCTTGCGGAACTCCGGATATAATAAATATGTATCTCCCGTTTAAACGTTTGGACCGGATCCAAGTCGTAGCGAATAAGAAGATTGGACATCGGGGCAAACACTTACTGTCATCTGCTCGCAGAGTAAATCATTCGGCGGAGACAAATATTCCGGACTTTATTGGCCTCCGGGACCAGATTTCTCCCAGAAAAGCAAAAGCAGATTAAAATCCGGGAGAAGTTTTAGACAAATAAAGGGGAAATAACAATGCGATCCCCACTTTTCTATAGAAACGAGGGAAGAAGGTTTATTTTTACGAAGAAGAAGAAGAAAATAAACTCTTTAAACAAATGGGAAGATTGAGATTTTGGAATAAAGTAAAACGGATCACAAAAGAAGAGAGATAGCTGCAGTTTTGTGGTCTATAAAGAAGGGTTTTCAGATCTATTTGGGTCGTGAAATATCCAAGGATAGCGAAAACGTGGATAAAAATCCAATCAATCCAAGTACAATTTGGTCCTAAGAAGCTTTGCAAAGAATCGTTTATGAACCTAAAATATCGCATTTGACTTTTTCAGAAACTATTCCGTGCAATAGGAAATAGGAAAAGTTAAAATATTGCTCTTTTAAAGAAGCATATATTTTATGAAAAGGGAATTTGCTTTATTGGATTACAATTAGAATAAAATCTTTTACTATTAACTTGATAATTTAATATTATATAAATTTACCACAAAGGGAAACTTTAGTATTCTTCGAGTCCGAAAAGCAAAATTCTGTAATTTTGTCCGCTTGCGAACACAGTAACTGAAAAAGTCTTTGAGCGAGGCAAATTAAATTTCTTATGTGATCTTTACATAAGATTTATTGATTATCAGAGAAAGAAGAGAAAGAATTCTATTCAGATCTATTCAGAGGAAATCTGGCTATTGTATTTGGCTATCCAAATATCAAATCACTATAACTACAAAATGTAAAGAATTAGATAGCATTTGGCGCGTTGATTTATTATCTAAAATGCTAGTTCTTATTAATTTTGAAAACAAATCTATCAAAAGGTTGGCTGACCGTCTATTGGTCTGTTCTTTTGCACTCAGGAAACCAAAATATCTCAAAAATACGTTTTAATAAGTGAAATTTGATATGGAATCCTATTTCTAGAACTGTAGCTCTGTTTCTAATATCTGATTCAACTAGTTAAAAAACATCTTCCAAAATGCATACTCGTTTACTTTACCACACAATGAAGCATAAAACTCTGTCTTGAGGAATTCTGAAAATAAAAATACGAGTACCTCTGATGTCGACGACTTTGCCGAAGATCCCCAATTTTTAGCGGAAAGATTACACATTTATTACAGGGTATGCAAAAACTTTTAACTTATACCATTTTTGCTTGTTTAATTTCTTTTCATTTTAATATGTTTTTAAAAAAGGACAATAAGCCTTAACCATGTAGAATCCTTTCGATTTTAGGACGGAAACGCAATCTCTTTTCCTTGCCTTTTCTATTATTTATAATCATTGTTTTCAACGATTTTGGAAAGTTTTGCTGTCTAAATAAACCAGCAAAAGGGATTGGGCTAAATTATGGGATTCAGAGCTATATGTAAACCTAAAAAATAATTCACGAGTTTTACATACACTCATACTAGACTATAAAATCTTTGAATGGGTCTACTAATTTCAATACTTTTTATAGAGATTTTTTAAAACTGTTGCCAAGTTATTGGTTACTATTGTTTACTATTAAAAGCGTTATAATCAAAAGAGTAATTCCTTAATGATATCTTCTGGAAATTGCCGGTAAAGATAAATGTTTGATATTATTCTATTATTAGTACTCTAGATGGTATCTTAATGGTAGCTCACAAACTGAATAGTGACAACAATTTAAACTTGACGACGACTAGAATTCCTTTAATGAAATATGATAAAACATCAGTATACGGGACCAATTCTTCATCAATGTCGTCCAGTCGAACCAAGAATTTAAAATTCGCAAGGATTTTAGGAATACACCAAAAAATATTTAAAGTATTAACTGATATTTATCGGCTTATTATTTATTTATATTAATTAAATAATTTTTCATCTTATCGTTCCGTAAAACTATCTTCCATCTTGGTTTACGGTACTATCCATTCCGAAT
Organism: Argiope aurantia; assembly: GCA_026543865.1. Taxonomy (NCBI): domain Eukaryota; kingdom Metazoa; phylum Arthropoda; class Arachnida; order Araneae; family Araneidae; genus Argiope; species Argiope aurantia. The sequence goes on along the minus strand of JAPMOR010095361.1, from coordinate 911,697 downwards.
TAGTGTGAAATATTTTTGTACATCCAATTGTGTGGTGTAAAATATTGACTTTACTATTAGATAGTACTGTGGTGACACTTTATAAGCCAGATAACAACTACGAGACATGAGAAATTTCTTTTGTCTTGTGGTCATGTTACGCGGCTACGAACCATAAGGTTGCGAGTTCGATCCTCGCCTATAACCAATAGCAACATTGGTGACCCGGACGTGATACGCAAACTTCATACAACTGTTGTGGCGCCCTCTACCAGAAAATAATAAATAAAAAAATGAAGCTGATAAATAATCAGCCAATAAAAAAAAATGAAGCTGATAAATAATCAGCCAATAAAAAAAAAATGAAGCTGATAAATAATCAGCCAATAAAAAAATGAAGCTGATAAATAATCAGCCAATAAATAAATAAAGCTGATAAATAATCAGCCAAAAAATAAATAATGCTGATAAATAATCAGCCAATAAAAATAAATAAATAAATAAAGCTGATAAAAAATCAGTCAATAAAAAAAAATGGATAAGGCGCAACAGACAATATGTCACCACTAATAACAGCAAAAACAGGACAAAATATCGTTCGTCTCACCTTCGACGCACTGGAGGGGGAGTAATGTGGTGACACTTTATAAGCCAGATAACAACTACGAGACATGAGAAA
>JAPMOR010095361.1:889030-911029 GCA_026543865.1 Argiope aurantia | reverse complement strand
AACCATAAGGTTGCGAGTTCGATCCTCGCCTATAACCAATAGCAACAGTACTATATATTTTAGTTCTTAGAACATACAACTTCATGACAAATATAAAAACAGTAAGCCAAACTAACGTATATATTTTTCATATATTTTTATTATTCATATATACTTATTATTCATATATTGTTATCACAAATAGACATAATTTCTTCAAGAGCAATAAAAACAATTACCAAATAAATTAATATATTTTTATAGATGTTTTTATGTTAAATCGGCAAGACCTAAGATTAATGTACGTTTTTCCATCAAACGCATGAAAGTCGTGTCAATTGTTCAAAAACTCACTGAAAGTTCGCATCTTGAATGAAAAACAAAAATGGGGAACAGATGGCTTTTAAGATTGAAATAAAACAATTGTCTGTTGCATTTGGCGAGAAATCTCCCCTAGATAATTCAGCTTTTGCGACCATGCATCAATCTTAAGTCTAGCCTTTCAAATTATCAGCAGTTCAGAAAATTTTTTTTTAAAAGGATGTAAATTTAATTTCTTTAATACGCTTGAATTACAAAGTTCCTTAACGAGGATTGCGTATTTTACCCATGATAATTATCGTTAAAGGCGTACTGTCAATAATAGATGAACGTTCGAATTGTCAAAAATACTTAACCGCCAAATGGCAGAATTCACAAACTGGTGATTTCTCTTCATCTTCGTGATATAAGATTGATGCAGCTGGCGTAGTTGGACACATTTGGAGCCCTAGAAAAGCAATATTTTGATATATAGTTTAAGCGTCACTTCTCCATTATACTGGAGCAGGCAATAAAATCGCCAATAATTCCAAACGGAATATCGCCGCTGGTAACCTTTGATGTGATTTGTTCCGGAGACTGTGTGCTGTCGCCAAAAAGTCTACTTGGCGAGATTTGCACCGGTATTATGGAAAAGTACCATTTATGCTTAGTGGAAACTGCTGTTAACATGGAGAAAATGTACATAATGTAATAAAACGATTATTATGTAGGTTCTTGATTTCAGTCCACAAGTAACTCAAAATGAACGCCTCCGCTTTTGTCTTGTTTATTGTATTCTATATTTTCTGCCCACGCTCTACATTCGATTTTGACAAGCACTCCTCGGGTGATGTCCAAAAACTGAACAAACACGAAAGGTGACAAGTAATTCTTCTGATTGACGAACGGGTAATATAACATTGGAATACCTTGATTTGGGTAGTAAGTAACTTCTCCAATGTTATCATGATCTGATGGATTCGCCCCTTCACAAGTTATATACACCCTATCCTTTAAGAAAGCACTTTTTAATTTCCTCCTCAGATTAACAGGTGGTGATTGATAAGGATCAGGAATCCAACCGTAAATTTTGTTCAATTTTATAAGAACACAAGGTTTTCCTTCAGGATAACCAAACTGCTTTTCTGAGGTGCAGCTGTGGTTTCCAGTAGGGATAGGGAAGAGGCAAGCCTTTCCTGTTGTTGCAGTTTCGTTTCCTAAAGAGGGGGCCAAGTTACTCTGATTGTACGTTTCAAGAAATTTATTTAAATTTGAAACCCAATATTCGACCGTTTCATTGCGACTCACGTTAAACCATATCACAGTACTCTGGATTGCATCGTAAGGAGGAGTTGGTCTGAATCCAAGGCCAGGATTGGAACCAATTCTGCTTCCATCCATCTTGTATTTGGGCTCTTGATGGTCGAGAGTCATGAAAAACATGAACATAATGCATGCCCAAAATACAATCAAGCAAGTAAAGAAAATAATGTAAAATATAAGTATTTTCATCCAACTCAAACCAGTTCTTCCCAAACATTCTCCAGTATTCGAGTTCCAGATTTTGCTTATGGATTCAGACTCTTTATTTTTTTCAGTTTTTGTCATTGAATTTTCGATGTCCTTTTTCCTTTCAGTTTTCGTCATTAAACTTTTGATGTCTTTTTTCTTTTCATCGTCCATTTTGGCATAATTTTTTATATTTAAATCCAGATCTAAAAATTCTTCTAAAGAACTTCTATGTCTGAATTTGAAAACAAAAATTTATTAATCGGCGTATTTAATATAAATCGAACTTTAATAATAGTATATAAATATTAATATTTAATAGTCATCGGATTTTATTTGAATCTGCAGTTTTTCAAGAAGTTAACCTATTTTTTATGAAAATAAATATAAACGAAATTCTCGTGTTTTAGAAATTAAAGCAAATTTGAAATAGCTCGCAACTGCATGCAATGAGATTTTCTGAATGAGTGAAATAAATTTCTTTGAACAGAAATTTATCACACAGTTTTTTTAGTTTATTATTCGTTTTATTTTGAAGCATATACGTATGTAAATTAACAAAATACCTCCAGAATTCCATGACTTTCTACTTTTAAACAGGCTTGAAAAGGAATAACAATTTTTGGAACTTTCAAAAAATTTTTACTTCCGACCCGATGATGAATCTAAATCGGAACCATGTTGACTGATGAAATTTGATCTTTCCCCCAAAATTGTGCACTTGTGAATATTATGATTAATCCAAAATTAAACTAGCTAGATTGATAAAATTTTAATTATAATTTTATTATACTGTAGAAGAATAAAATTTTGATCCAAATCTGTCAATGGGATGACTATCGAAAACCTATTTTTATTCAAAATATCAATAATAATTCATTTGTGCTAAATATAGGAACTTTAGGATTTAATTTTTAAATTGAAGATGTCGTGGAATTATAAGCCTTGAAATTCCTACATTTTTGAGAACCTTCATTTCTGTAACCAAAGTCGCCAATGGTCGCTAAGCTTTATTGGCAAGTTCGGTGAACATTGGCTTTTTATCCATTCAGTAATATGAAGAATCTCTGTAAATCTCGCTTTTAAGTGGTGATATTAACCGACACAGGAAACAATATTTGATATTTGTAGCGATATACAATTTTAAGCAGTCTTGTTGTAAAATTTCATCTTTTACAAAAACAGTCGTTAACATTTATTAGCTTAAATATTTGTTTACATTTTCTTTAGAAAATGATTTTTTTAACATGCGGATTTCCCAAATAGTCCACATAAATTTTCTTTCATGATTTTATAAATTTTAAATTGCCCTTATATTAAATATAAAATTAATTTTAAAGAACGAATATTTTCCTGAATTTCTCAGGAAAATCATGATAAGTATATTGAAAAGTTTATACTCTTCGAAGCTTTATAAAACAGAATTTTCAATCCTTAGAGTGGAAAAAAAAGCCTAGAAAGTTAACCTCCCAGTTTTAAAGTTTATATATTCTTTTATATTTAATTTTTAAAGGCGTTTTGTTAAACTACAATATATTCTAGTGCAATGTAGTTACAAATACAACCTTTGAATAAAAATACGTCATAGGATAGCTAACAGAAATTGAAATTTATTGTTATAAGAATCTGTATCACTCCATTCCATATACAATGAGTATTCATACAAAATTCGATATTTTAATTACATTGTACGAGAGAGAACTTATAAGGTTTCCAAACTACATTTTAGATTTTAAACAAATGTTCTGAAACTGATGAGCAATTAATGCGAAAGGAAGTTTTAGTTTCATCATCTATTTATTCTTTCTTCTGCTTTGGTATTATGAATTGTTTTGAATTTACAAAAGTAAATCGCGTTGTTAGGTTTTTAATGATTATCATTTAAGATTAATAATGTTTTCATGGAACAATTAATTACTGAATTTTAAATACTTTGTATTCAGTAATAAGAAGGTAGAAAGATATGAACAAATGTATCATAGATAATCCTCATAATGCTATATGTTTATTAACTATCCAGAATATGAATTAGAGAAGAAAAAAATTATTTAAAAAAAAAATTCTAATGACAATTTTTTCTTCTTTTTTCAGATATTGGGTTCTACAAAAACCTAGATAGTATAGAACACGTGGTAAATGTTTTAGGTAAGACTTTTAGAAAACTAAACTAACATTTATTTTTAATTATAAAGCTTCTTCACTTTTTTGAAATGCTTAATATCTCTTTATAATGTTATTAGTTGATTTTAAAGAATTTTTTTAATTAGATAGGGCAAGGAAACATTTAATTATTTATTTAAAATTTTATTTTACATAATTTTGTTAATATTTAGTTGTCAACCGAGTTATATTTTAGATTTGGCTTAAATTTTAATTTTTTAATTTTCATCTCATTAAAAGTAACTATTTCTTCTCCAAAATCCAACTTTACGAACAAAGGAAGCATTATCAAATTTTGAGCCAAATCTAATGAGCGATTGACCGGTTGTTCATCTGTACTTTCAGAAACGTATAAAAATATAACTCAAAAACGCAATGAGTTAAATATATTAAATCTGGTTGGGGAATTTGGGACTTAAAGTGTAGTTTTTAATAATTTTTGTTTCATTCGATGAGGAAAAACGCATCTAAAATACAGATTCAATTTTCGGATGTTAATACCGTATGCCAGGGTTTAATCGCCAAATAAATCGCCAAAGATGACACTCTAGATTTAGAAAAAGTGTTAAATTCACACCAAAGATTTATATTTCGTAACTATTGTATGCCACTGCCGTGCCAACCCCTTCATTACAGAGAAAATTCTGAGGAGGCCGCTGGTTATAGTATTTACATACTATAACCAGCGGCCTCCTCAGAATTTTTTCAAAAATTTCAATATTCGATAATTTTTGCTTGCCGGGTTATGACAAAATGTTAGTGACTTTTTCGTATAGGTTCGCATCATTAATGATGCTTATTTTATGAATATGCATCATTATTGAAAATGTATTTATTTGATTGTGAATGAAGTCAAATGATGTAACCATCTTGTGTAATTTTCCGAAAATATGGATCCTTGAAAAAGGAATTAAGCTGTAAATATCTAGGGATTTCAAGACAAAGTTGTGCAATCTTATCTAAATCTAAACTCATTTCATTCAGCATCGTGTTTGAAGTCACACATCAATAACTATTATAAATCACTTTCTGTTTAACTTAATGCATCATTGTCGTGCTACTAAATAAAGACTTTTGATTTAGCTTTTACGCCCCAACAATATGTTCGCAAACATTTTAGGGAAGATCCCGTTCTTTCTAACAAGTACAATAGAATAAAAGCTTGAAAGAACGAACCTTTCATTCACTTGTCTCTATTACATTCAAAATGCTGCAACTATTGTTAACTGCATCCGCAACTGGAGTATTCACGATGCGATAATTCCAAACAAAAGGCAATGGAGAGAGTTTCAGTTCCATTACGGAACAATTTATAAAACTTTCTGCCACGATTAAGCTCAAAATATACATCAAACGTCGGAGCTGCGTGAAATTAAGTAACAAAGGGGCGCGCGAGTGGCAACACTTCTCGCAATCAAATTCGCCCTTCGAAAAGTATCGTTCCCGCTCCGATTTCATCAGGTACTTTTGTTCTTCTAATTGGCAGGAGGGGAGTGGATAATTAAAAAGAGAATGGGGCACCAGAAATAACGGAAATGAGCAATTACGATCTTTTCAGAGACATGCGCAAATGAATTCGATGTTTAGTGAAATTCGGCAGAGGAATCAATTAAGGGAAAGTGAATTATAATTACAAAAATAGAATCAATAGTACGAGTTACTAGAAACAACTTTTAGAAGAGTACACAGTGAAAAATAATAATACTTAGAATTTGATACTTGGTAGAATATGATCATCTTCCACCTTAGAGCGAATATTCCATGCATTGAATGTTTCATATTGAATGTTAATCTTTAGATAGTTTTTATATGGAAATCTCAATTAACAGTTAATTTTCATACTTTAATAGAATTAATAGTACGATTTACTAGAAATAACTTTTAGAAGAGTACGCAGTGAAAAATAGTAATACTTAGAACTTAGTACTTAGTACTTGGTAGAATATGATCATCTTCCTCCTTTGAGCTTATACTCAATATGTTGAATGATTCACATTAAATATTAGTTTTGAGATCATTTTTCAATGGAAATCTTTTGTTGAAAAGTATTCATACAATTAAAGTTCATAATTTAGTGGATTATTTAAGATTCTAAAATCATTTTAAATATCGATGTAGGTGAATGTAGATGAATCGATGTAGATAATATTGGCCCAACAAATAATTTTAAACTCTCGGTTCTGTAGAGCACCAGCACAAACAGACACAGGCAAACATTATCTTTTACTATTTGAAGAAAATATGTTTTCGACAAATAAGCAGAACATCATTTTTGTATAAAACTATTTTTCAAGTAATTAATTTCATTCCATAAGAAACCCTTACCTTTTATCTTTCTAATTGGGTTCCAAGTAGAAGTAAATTGTTTTCTGTAAACTCATCTAAGTGTTTTTAGAGCCATATAATAGATGAATTTAATATTAATTGCTATTTCAAAATTGAAGCAAATACTGGACAAACATTAGCTATAATGTCTCTAAAATAATAGGACTCCTTATTTTTTTTATTGAAATAATATTATTTCTATGACAGGAGGATATGTTTTAAATAGATTTCCAAACACCTTTTGTATAAAAAAAAAAATGAAAAAGCACCTTTAATTTTTATACCGCATACTTTCCAAAACATGGAGTTTCAAAATCTGTTTTTTTATTTTTATTTTGACCAATGAGGGAAAATAGAGCTGATGTGAAAACAACTTGTGAAAAAGTATCTGCTCTTCAAGAAGCGTAACATCTTTTTTTATGAAAAAAAAATGAGAAACTAAATGTCTCATGTCCATTCGTTATTGCTTGCTTAACAGGTACTGTTGTAATTTCTCTCTGCAATCCAATTGATTTGCAGTCCGTTCAGTTTCACTACACAAGTCACAATCCTTTAAGAGTATAGTATGATTGAACTATTCTACAAGAAGTCTAGTATGATTGAACGATTCTACAAGAAGTCTATCTGGTTCGACAATGGATATCTTCATTTTGTTTTAAAAGAAACAGTTTACTAGACACAGCCGAAGCGTACAAAAAACAACACTTGAAGAAATCAACAGCATTCACGCAAACAACAAACCATTAATTAAGCAACAGTAACAGCTTAAAAACTTTTAGCACACCCAGTCTCGACAGAGTAACTCTTCAAACAGAGAATTAATAGGACTTCTTTTCATTCTTTTTAGTCTCGCAAAAGACTATAGAATTTTCTTGAACAATCTCTAGAGCTCGAGTCCTAATAGAAAGAAACTTCCTCCATTTTTATTATTTTATTGTCTAAGTTACCAAATTCGTTGTCAGACTGCTAAAGGATCTATAAGTATAATTACAAGTTAACGTCAGGATTCAATGATTTGGCAACCACTAATAATTACTCAAAATCTTTCCTTTCAATTATGATATTGACATTGCAGAAAAGCAATATTATAGATTCTTAACATCAGACATTGAATTCAATACAAAATTTTTACCAGTAGAAATACTTTAAACGTGGCAGGAGCATTGCTATTTCGTTAGCAAAAGAACTTGATAAGGCATGTTCAATCTGGTAAAGTTAATGTCAGAATCATTCAAATCGTAGTTAAGTGAAAATTTCCTTTTGGCACTTATTGTTAAGTAGAAAAATTTTGAATACTTCCGATTTTATATAGATATTAGCATTTAGTTTCATTTTATCCCTATCTGCCAAAATATGATTCTTTTAAAATATAACTAAATAGAGTGTCTACAAAATTTAAGCATGATCTGGATTAAATATCTTCTGTTTAATTTTAATCATCTGCATATAGAATGTTATTTCATGTGTGATCTTTGTGCAAATCTCCAATTTTTCTCTAGGTAGATGAAATTTGGTACATGTTCATTTCAATCTCGAAAAGTAGACAGAAATATCACGGTCACATTTTCCTATCCGAAAGTTTATATATATTTAAACTTTACCATTAAGATAAAAATTAATTGAGAAACAAATAAAAGGGAATATATGTTTCTACAACGAATGCATTGAACAGCAAATTCATTTGTAGAGTGAAAATTTTAAATATATTTTAATTTAAAGAAATAAAAGTGGTATAAAAATAGTAAAAACTTCAGCATTATAGAGAACCTTAGAGTCTTTATTGATTGGAATGTTCAATAGCAATAGAATTTAATGCGTTATTTTCTGCACGAATGTTAACCATAAACAAAACAAAAAATATTGGTTTATCTGGAACGTTATATAATTAAAATGAATAATCTGAATGGTAACTCGAAACAATAAAGCTGAATTTAAAATATAGTTAAAAGAGGTTAGTAAAATGCACAAAAACAAATAAAATTGAAAAATACATACAAAGAAGAAGGGGGAAAAAACAGAAATTGGAAGAAAGTAATAAAAATTCCTATTTGTTACTTGCATGGTATGTGCATTCTTCGATACATGGAAGAAAGAGTTTATTGGCACAGTATATATGTACATTTTATAAGAAAAAATTTAAATCCTAACAAATGCATATTTAATGTATTTTCAACTAACCACAGATAAAATATATGAGGATGCATTTAGAATGCAAACCTATCCTATCTCGGTTACACTATAATAGCTACATAAAATGATTCTGAAAATTAGAAGCTTTTTTTAGAAGTCTATTGTATTCGTAATGAAATTACTTTAATTTCAACCGATTACAGAGCTTAATTTACAAGCTTTCTTTCTCTTCCCCAAGAAATGAAATTCTTTAACTAAATTGGTTTCCAGAATGGATGGCATTTCATTTCACCACAACATCGTTACAACGACAATGTCCAAGCAAAAGAGTCATCCAGTTGAGCCAAGAGTAATTCGAAAGGGAAACTGTTCGAAACGTTTCTGGAAGTTTCTTTTCCACTTACTGGTGGAGCGATTCTCGTTTCTTTCTTGGCTCTTAGCCTTAATGACGCATAATGGGACACTTAGGATCAGCGGGCTAATTACTCAGCTCTAATGGACACTCATCGTTCCGAGGTAGGATGAGAGGCCCAAGTAAAATCATCGCTCGTTTGGCAAATCCTCTGAAACAGAGATAAGACTCGATACAAGAATGTATTCTAGGTGAGATGACATAAGAATTACTAAAATTATTTTAATGATATTACCTAATGATATTGTCTATCAGATTATGAAACATATGGAAATATTTCTTGCATGCAAGTCCGAAAAGCAAGCATTAATAATTGGGTATATATACCATATGAGAATAATTAATAATATGAGACACATATTATATGAGGATAATTAATTATAACAGGCATACATTACATTAAATGAGAATAATTAAGAATAATAGACATACGTTACATTATATGAGGATAATTAAGAATAGCAGACAAACAAGGATTATTACACGAGGATTATTACCTTTAGTTTTTCAGCTTCCATGTTGTAGTGAAAAATGGACGTTTCTATATATCGACTCTATCTAAAAATTTATTTTATGATGTTAGATTAATTGTAGGAACAGTTAATTTCGATCATCAGTTCTTTTTCACCAAGGTTGTTATTTTTAACATCATTATTTATCAAATAATCTTCAGTTCCATAACTTTCGAAAATATATTTATTGAATTAAATAAATTCTTCAATAACTAGACTATCTTTAACGTAAGAAAAAGAAACAATCGCCATGAAATGAGTTGTCAAATCATCCCTTTAATATTTTGCACCATTTCTTCCGCTTCTCTTTTACGCCATCAGATTCAATCCTCGGCTGCAAGAAATAAAAATAAAAGATCTTTCATTGGCAGAGAATGTAATCATGTGACTAAAACTTATTGAAACACGATTAGGTTTATAGGAGTTATGTTTTGGCAGCCAGAGATGCGAATCGTTCTTCAGTTAAACCGATCGAATTTCTTTCTTCACAACTTCATATATTTTTTTTCACTTTACTTACCCTAACTGCAACCGAACAAGACTGAATTTTTTTTTCTATTCCATATTGACATTATCTATGTCTCTTAGTTCCGCCTGAAGCCATTTTTATCTTTTATCAGAAGGGGAAAGGGAGAGATATCTACTGAAAAAAAGAACTTTTTCTTCGTCCATACAACTCATCATTTTTTTTCCTCTCCGTTCTTTGCTTTTGACGTGAAATAACTTTCGATACGGTTTTTCATTTGTTCGATATCAGCCTCCTTCTGCTTCTGCCGTTTTTAAATGCCTATTCGGGCAAGGGGGAGGAGGGGTCGACGAGATTTCTGTTTGGATTTTCCTGCAGCTATGAGCTTCTTCGACGGAGGGTAAAAAAATAAATAATAATAACGAGAACTATACTTTTTTGAATTTACTTTTTGACCGGACCTTATAAACTTGTAGTTTAGCGGAAAACAAACTTCATATCTCATATAGATTTGCCTCGGCTTTGGAATTCAATTCTTAGTGAGTAAACTTTAGACTAAAGTTCGATTTATACTAGCTCTTGGGATTTATGATGGATACATTTTTTAATTTAAAAAGTTCGGATAGCATTTCACTACCTTTTTAAAGGGCTATATAGAACACAAGAACATTCTTTAGGATCACTGATAGAGTAAGCATTCCTTTTGTAAATATTTTGTATGATATTTTATTACTTTTATTTATAAAATTTTTCAGATCCTAAAACTGATCATATTTATTATATAAGATCATATTTATTTATTAATTATCTTTTGCTATTTTTTTTCATTGCATTATACAGCATGCGTTTCTAACTATTACGAACTATAAGCGTTATGCGTTATTTATGTGTTCTTATACTAATCTTTCAATGTTTAAATGATTTATATGTTCGATAAACTATTTCAGACTTTGACAAAAATGTGAATTTGTGTCTAAATTGGTTATATACTGATACTATACAGCCTATATAAACATCGATTCATTATAAATCGATATCTTAATTGTAGATTAAAGAGTGGTACTATAAAAATTCTACAAAGAAATTAATATTAAAACCAAAGGGAGAGGTATCTCAAAACTTTCTAACGTACTCAAATAAATTGGATCGCGGTGGCCTGGTGGTAAGATCTCGGCTTCGTAACTGGGGGTTTTAGGTTCGAGACTCGATTCCACCGAAGAACCGTCATGTAAGCGGGTCTGGTGCACGTTAAATCCGTCAGGGCCAAATGCACTCCTGCTGATGTGGTATGGAAGTTTGGAGTGGGGATGTCAGTTCAGGTGTCGTCTTCATCATCTGACCACGATTCTATATCACTAGGTGGGTCCCAAACTAGCCGTAGGTTTGCTTTAAAAACGAGACGTTGATATAACTAAACCATTCTAATAAATTTTTCATACCAAAAACCGTCTTACATGGCAATAGCGTGCAATAGTTATGAAATATTAACTTTTGGCATGAATTTAATATTTTTACTAAATCTATGATGTCATCCTTGGCGAGGTATTTGGCGATTGATCCCTGGCATGCATTAATAGTATCCGAAATTCGAATTTGTGTTTTATGCATGTTTTTCACAACCAATTGAAACAAAAATATGACTCAAAGCTGCACTTGTAGTTAAAAAAAATCCCATACCAAATTTAATATATTTAAGTTATTTTTTTTTAAATTATCGCTTCTACATGTTTCGGAAAGGACAGACCTGCAGACGCTCAACTATTCTTTGGATTTGGCACAAAATTTGATATGTGTATTGTGCTACCTAACATCAAATCTGTGTACAGAATTTTGTTTATCTAAATCTTTCCGTTTTGTAATTATTGCATTAATTTTTATTCAAATATCAGAAAAGACGGATTTCACCTAAACATATTTTACTCAAAATTTGATAGCTATCTGCAAATTTGGTGTAAATATCGTACATCAAAGTTCAACCGCTTAGCTCAAAGTTTTTTCGAATTATCTTTGTCACAGACAAACGGACAGTTACAAAAAATGTATTTTTCAAACTCAGGAAGGTCTATAACCTGGAAATTTGTCAAAATCTCCAGTTCGATTGTTTTTATGATTACGAAACTTTTTCTATATTACGTATACGAGAAAATAAAAATTAAGAAATAAATATTCATGCATCAATCTTTGTACTAAAAAAATAATTATTTCTAAAAATTGATGGGGTAAAAATGCTCCGTACTAAAATGAAACGAAAAAAAAATATTACCATAATATTGCATGTTCTAATTCATTTGGAAGAAACTAACATTCTTACTTGTCCGGTACTTAATTGTTTCTGTATGGATAATATAAGAATTTAAATTAAGCGTCATATCAATCCTTATATTGTTTAGGCAAAGTCACAAAACAGAACAAAGCTTGATATAGGCCTTAGGTGAAGTGTTTTGAAAGTGTAACGTTGACAAAATTTCTGACCGATGAAGTGGATTTAGTTGAATGCATCCTCTTGAGCGTTCTTCACATGTAGACTTAAACTGGGATAAGATCGGATGAATAAGACAAAATATGTGGAAGCAGCTTTACCTGAATGGACTCATTTCATTATGAAAAGTTTTAGTGCTGATGGTTGGACATACAATTTTATTGATACCACTATTTGTTCATTTAAAGAATCTTTATAGCAGAATTTTCTACAACTCTGAAGACGTTTCTCAAAACACGCCTCTCATTTTCTTGGGGTGACACTCATAGGTTTTCCACCAGCATATTTAATAAAGCAGAGATCCAATATACTCTATGTTAAAACGATTTATCATGTCGTAATATGTGGGCAGTGTACGGGCTCTTAATATAGACTTTATTAAACTTAGTTTGGAATTTTTGTGCCATTTTTCGCAAGCTGTTTCATCAACTGAAAAAAAAATACTTTATCTTAAATAATTTCTCATTTTCAATCAACACTTGTTGATTTATAGATTTTCCTGCCTCTCATAATTTTGCTTTCTAGTGATTGAGATTTTCATACTTCTTAAAAATTTTAGAAATGCCGCCCTGTGTTAGATTTCCTTCAATTTTTTTTATAATTTCATTATAACTGACGCCATTTTCATGCAATTGTAATTTCAGATAATCAGTAAACTCTGTGCCATTTTTTTTTTTACATTTTGACAACTTACAAAATGAAAGAATAATAATAATAAAATAGAAATAAATTGATTGAAATCGCAAAAAATGTAGATAAAAGATTTCCTGCTAGCTCCAAAAGATGGCATCAATTGCTGAATTTTTCTGATGATTAAATACCACCTTTTACTTATACTTACTTTATACACCTTATACTTATACTTAACACCTTCTAAACACTCAATGGCCTCATTCAAATGTAGAAAAACTATATTTTTCCAAGAAAATAAATGTATGCTTCTTACTTCTGGCAGTTTAGCTATAAATTATAAAAAAATAACAATAACTGAATGTAATTTAATTATATTATCGTTAAAATTATATAGAATTTTTTAATATTACAGTGAATATTATCGTAGTGAAGAACCTACAAGTTTCCAAAATGGACTCACAATTTTAGCCACTACTGTAAATATTTTGATTTCAATGTTAATGATTGCTCGACATTTTAACATTAATAGATTTCATATTAGTTTTCATATTAAGAAATTTCATATTAGTTTTATGTATGACTTTGATTTTCCAACTGAAAAGAAAAGCATTCGTAATTTCTTTTTAACTAAGTTTTTTTAAAGAAATATCAAATAAATAATTTTTTTAAAGCCATAAGTGATTTGCATGTTGAATATAGATAAGGAAAAGCTACTGCTTTTCTCCAAATTTCTGTTTAAGTTTTTGCAAATATAGAGTTGCAGTTTTATTTTAGGAATTTTCAGGGAAAAAAATCTTTTCGGTCAAAGAAATTCCCAAAGTTAGAATATTTGAATCCAAACCATTTTTGTTTGATTCCCTCTTTTCAAATCAGACTAAATCCAACACGTCTCGTAATAAACTCCCATTTTAATTCTTAATTATACAGAATATGAAATATTAAAAAAATGATGTGCAATAATATTAATGGCTAGCCGCCTTTGGCGACTAGCCATTAATATTATTGCACATCAAACGATGTACTTAAAACTATAAGCATATACAAAAGCATATACAACATATACAATATTAAAAAACGATGTACTTAAAACTATAAGCATGTACAAAAAAATATATAACTAACATAAATATAATTTAATTACAAAAGCATGCAACTAATCTAAAAATAATTTAAATCATTGAAAACAGGTTAAAAAACTACTTAAAAAACGATCTACTTAAAACTATAAGCATATACAAAAACTATATAACTAACATAAATAAATTTAATTACAAAAGCATGCAACTAACCTAAAAATAATTTAAATAATCCGTTAATAATGGTTGTCATGTCAACAACCAGAACACAATGCGCATGCGTGAATTTTCAACGCCAGTTACGGTAACGCAAATGCGTGAATTTTTCTACGCCAGTTGGGGTAACGCTATGCAGATTAGAAATTTTTAATTTCCTTTATTCTGTGTTATTTTAATTCAAAAGTACTTCAGAATAAATCTGAAAGATGGATTAATTAACAACGTTTAATTTTAAATGCATAAAACATTAAGAAAATAAACAGAATCGTTTGAAATAATCGGCCGAAAAATGTTAACCCTAGCCTTATTACTGTTGGAGGGAAAAAACTGAAGCCTTACTCATTTGGCGGTGGGGAAAATGGAAGATTTTTTTTGGCTGGAAAGTTAGTTTTTAATTAAAAATTAAAATTATAATTAAAAATTCAAAAAAGGGACCCCAGGTGCACATTCCCGAACTCTAAGGTATACATGTACTAAATTTGGTAGTTGTAGGTCAAATAACCTGGCCTGTAGAGCGCCAACACACACACACATATTGAGCTTTATTTATAAGTATAGATAATAACAACATCTTTATGTAGTATTTAAAAAATTAAAATTAGAGTTTAAAATATTCCATTGAGAAAAAAATAGTTTGTTTTTATATAATAACATGAAATTATCTTGTAATAAAAGAATTTGAGAAACATTGAATTAGAGAAACATATTCTGATCATATTAGATTAATATGATCGGAATAAAATTTGGATCAATTTTTAGGTCTGTCTCACTTCTGCAAGTACTTAAATATTTCTGGTGAATTATTAGAAAATTTTTCTGCCATGTAACGATAACCAAATACAATTTTAATATAAGATAAAATTGTATTAGTTTATCGTTGTATTAGTTTATTATAGGATTAGTTTAAGATTGTTGGATTGCCACAAAATCAATCTGAATACAACACGGAAATTTTTATATATTTAATGATACTGATTAAGAAACATCGAGCTGTATCACAAAATATTATACAGATAGTTTTGTAAATATTCGCAGTGGTGAACTTAAGCTGTCCCTAAATTCTTGAAAATATGAAAAAGTGTATATAGCAACAGAAAGAGCAAGAAATGCCTTGCAATTCTCAGCCGAAATTAGGAACGAGAACAATACACGCGATGTGGAAGTAAAAGAACTAATAGAAATCGATGGGAAAGCAGAGGATTGCTTTAAAAAATATTGTCGTTAAAGAAACGCGGTGGCAAACATTCTCGAATCCCTCTTCTTGTAGAAACAGAAGGAGAAATCGTTTGCAGAGATCAGTCCTTGAAATGAACGACAGCAGGTGGTCTCTTTCCCAACGGACACAGACGGAGCTCTTCATTTTAAGCCCATCACGTAAAAGAGACCAAAAATTGGAAGGAATTCCGTGTTTATTATGTAGTTACCGATACTAGAAAACATTTCCGGCAAATGATTTTCTTCTTTTGGAACAACGAAATATAGAGTCAACACAATTCATTCTTAACGACGCATTTTATTTCATTTTGTTTTATTTATTTATATTTTTTATCGTTTGAATGTAGATTAAAAGAACGTTTTCAGAATTGACGGAAAGGGATCTTTTGCCTTTTAAAAGAGCTTTTAATTAAGCATTACAGAAATGAAAAATTGATTTATTTATGATACACTAATTCTACATTATTTTTTATAATTAAAAATTTTCTACGTCCCTTTTAAAATAGGGAAAGATTAAAATTTTCCTGATATAGTTTTATCTCATAACTTTAAACGAGCACTTTCTGTATATATATATATAAATTTATTTCTTGTAAATCGAAAGCAACTCCAACAATTTGGATCAAATTTTATATTTAGATAAGGTTTTGCGTTTTACTTTTATCCATATAGGTTTCCTACCTAAAAATGCGATTTTACATATTTTTTTATAATTAAATATTAATATGTGGCGAACATAAGCGTATTAAGGATGGACTAGTGGTAAGAACTCCCATGCATTTTTCTCATCTTCGATCCTGCGTTTGCAATTCAATTTGATTTAGCCTATAACTTTAAAAGAGCCGTAAAATAAAATTTTACAAAAAAAATGACAAGCTAAGCTCCGTTTTCCAGGTACTTCAAAAATAAATTTAATTACCTGCTCTCAAAATAAATTGAAATATCACCAATCACCAATACATTTTTATTATAAGCCAGAAAGAAATGCTAGTTAAATGTTTGCGGTGTTGTTTGTGTGTGTGTGTGTGTACATGTGTGTGTTTAATTCAAGCATAATCTTGCAAGAAATTTTCAATATTTAATACGTAATTTACGATTAAACACATCAATAACTTCTAAGCTGAGTATCAGTTATATGAGCCGTTAGTAAAAAGGAAACTTGAATACTCCTATAGCAGATTTTCAAATGAGAAAAGGCATCATTTTATTAAAGGAAATATATTCAGAATTGCATTCAAATCCATCTTTCAATTCACAAAAAAATGAAAATAAAACGAAAGATTAAACTGCCACGTTTAATAGGGAAAATTTATTTTGCCAATATACAGTTGGTATGAAATGAAACACAAAACTAGCTATTGTTACGTAAACTCAGTATCCAAAATTCTAGGCTGTGATTTAGTGAGTGCAATTTAACAAGCTCAATAAAAAGTAATAATCTTTATTCTGCTCAAAATCACAAACAAGCACCAAAATGCAACCGAAGCGCAAACGAAAACAACAATTACCATAAATAGCAATACACAAACAACAAATCTGTTTTGATCAGCGGCACAATGAAATTAGAGCGAACTCTGTAGGAAAGAGACTTCACACAACTATTTACGCTTCTCGATCAATTGCGTTTACCTCTATTCGCTTTTACTCAATTCAACTGCCGACTCACAACTGATTCAATGCTCGACTCAATACAGATAACACGATTAATGTTAGCTCTGTCTACTTGTTGTTAACCCTTTTAGAGCGATTGAAATTATCATACCTAAACAAAGAATGTTGAACCAATTTGAGGAATTTGCAGAGATTTCAGAAGAAGCTCATGAAAGCAAAATAAAAATGTTTGCAAAACTCAAAAAGGTGCACATGACGAAATAACGGTAAAATAAATTAATGCCAAATATATTTCAATATTTTTTGAAAAGCAAGCCATTACCTACTCGACGATATATCGTGGCTGACCCTTTCCGCAAGTGTTGTGAACCGAATGACGATATATCGGCATTAGGTCCTAAAAAGGTTAATTATTTCCCTGATAAGGCAAAGAAAGATCACCATAACTTGCGTCCTAATGGAACTATCCCGAAATTCTTGCTGTTTTTGAAATTCTTTAATTTTGTTACCAAATTCTCTGTCAAATGTTTACCAAAATTATCGTCAAACCCGTGGATCATTGATGTAGCATCCACTCAGCAACCATTACTATTTCTGTTTAATCTTCTTCCTTACTAGGAGATGTACTACACAAGTAACATTACAAATTCATAATAATAATAATAATAATATATTTTTTTTACTTTCTGCCGTATTTACATTTAAATGCATAGTATAATAGCATATGAACTTGAACTTCGTATGCTATTATAATGAATACATCTTGCTTCAAACCAAAATGTGAGGAATTTATAGATTTACAGTCACAGTTTCACCCGCCGTGTCAGAGAAATTGACTGTCTTAGTATTAAAAGAATTTTTAAACAATTTAACGATTTTAGTTATAAATTATATTGACTCTCTAAAGAAAGTTTTTTTTGTACATTGCTTCTAAAATATTTTTGCATTACATCATTTTTTACCATTTAGAACATATAGTGGCGCCACTTACTTTTCAATATTTGTGTTACCTCGCGAGACAGATGACACTTTTAGAAGATGAAATCTTATGGGAGTAAAATATTAGTTATATAAATGTGGATGTCAGAGTTTTAAAAGAGTTTCATTTTATTGCCAAACATAAAGTGATGGTAGCAAAATAATAAATCAACTTACTTTAGTCGCATCAGATCCTCAACAGCAATATCTGAGAGATTTTCATTGTTCATCCTTAGATAATGCAAAAATCTCTGTAGAATTTACAATAAGAAAATACTGAAAGAAATTCAGAAATTCACTCGAAATTTCTGATGATGAATTGCAACAATGAATAAAGAGGTTACGAGAAAAAATGAAAATATCTCAAAAAATTAAAATTTATAAAATGAAGCTTGAAACTTGATGTTAAAAATTCTATAAAAGATACTATAAATGTGATTAATAAATAAATTCCTTTAAGGAAGTAAGTGATATTCAAAATAATTGTTTCAGGATCAGTATCAGATATTCAGGGCCTTTTCCGCTCTCCACGTTAGACTTAAATATGACGAATAGGCTTCAGAATCGAAGCAATTTGAAATAAATTATATAAAAACGTATGATTGAAAATATATAACTTAGTTTTAGAAATCAGGTTTTTTTTTTAAACTTAACATTATCTGAAATCTAATATGCCGACTCGACATAGACTTCACAAATCTTTTGCATTACTCCAGTGGTATTCAATTCTGTTCCTGTCTTGATGCTGGCACTCATCCCGATAAACTGCGTGAACTGTTGTATTCCAAAGATTTCAATGTGGTTAAGATCAGGACTGCATACTGGCCATTTCGTAATTAGTATACAAACTCTCAAACAATTCTTTGGATTTTTTTTTCTGAATGAACTGTTACATTATTCTTTTGAAATTCTAAATTTAGTTCAATTACTAGCAATTGATAATAAAAAGGGTTATCCATCATCGTCTAATCTTTTTACTTTTTTTCTTATTCTTTAAGGAAAGCCAGAGCTGTTTTACCCCTCTATAGAAAACTAGTCTAGAGTAGCATGGAAATTACACTTAAATTTCGACTGAATATTTTCTGCTCTTGTTAAAAAGGCCACTAATTATTTGTTATACCATTAATTATTAATAATGCATTAACTATTTATACCATTAATTATTAATAATGCATTAACTATTTATACCATTCATTATTAATAATACATTAACTATTTATATCATTAATTATTAATTATTTATAATGAATACTTTCTTACAAAGTAATTTATTAAAGATATTTGCCTTTTGCTACCCTTCAAATACAATGGCTATGTGAAAATGAGACACAACATTATCATTAAGTGAATTTGTATATCGCATAGCTACTACCTTATAAGGGTGACGCTGCTCAACATACGATGCAATAATTTCCCATACTTTCTGCATATCCTTTTATTTCAATGGAAATTTGTACTCTATTGAATCTATTATTTTTTCTCTTAACGTAATCTCATTGGTATTTTTTGGCTCTAACACAGAATGCAGTTTCCATAAACCCTTCGGTAGTTCTGGCTGTGTTCTTCCACCAGTTCTATCCAAGTCTAGACCCATAATCTTTGTCAGAGACATAATCTCGCCGATAAAGGTATCATAAACAAACCACTCTGAGTCGCGTTCGACAGCGCTATCCGGCCAAAACATCTTCTGTGTATATATAAGTATTCTCCCCAAACAAGTACTCATAACAAGTTAATAAAGGTCAATTTAACATGTGACGTCGCATTGTCTCCTCATCAGTAATCTGAGAAGTATTACTAGTTAAGCCAGACATTTCTTTTTTACATCTTGGTTTACTCGTGGTGTGAGGTGCTCGTTAAGGGAGGTTTGATTGTACACAAACAGAAAGTATGGTAAAATAAAAAAATTCAGACTCAAGAGTTTGACGTATATCCATATTTTAAATTTTCCTGTATCCAAAAGCACCTTTGTGGAGCTATGTCAACCTGTTTGTGAACATAATAACTCAAAAATGCTTTGATCTAGACAAATAAAATTTGGTATATTGCCTTTAAACCAAATTTATAGATTTCTGTCTGATTTATAGATTTATAGATTTCTTCAATTTATAGATTTATAGATTTCTGTTTTGAACGATAATCATTCAGTGGAAGATTGTCTGTTCGACTGTTACTATATGTTAGCACGATAATAATAAAGCTAAGAGATTTACATAGATAAAATTTGGTAAGCAGATTTAATATCTAAAGTGTAGATATAAATCAAATTTAGAAAAATATCCGTCAGGAGTTTAACCTGACTATCTGTCAGTCTGTGCTTTCACAAACCTGCAAATTGATAACTTATAAACGCAATGATTTAAACAAATGAAATTTAATGTTTTATTTTCTAACCACAATTATAATCAACTCCAGTAGATTGGAAAAAATATTTCCAAAATAGATATCCCTAGCTTATGTATTAACCGGTTTTCTTTTGATTATGTATTTACCGTATTTTCCTTGCTTGCGTATGACATCTATGTATTAACCGGATCCCAGTAATTCAAAATGAAAAATAAATAATAATAAACACCAGTGAAAGCACACTTATAGGCTTTTATAACTATGTTCGCTAGTATCACGTGGTCAACAGTGCATTAGTACATTTATTAGAGCATATATGAGAAAATTTTTGAGAACATATTCCTGCTAGTTTTTCATTTCATCAAATGATTTTATTCGATTCCATTGTCCATATATACTGCTGTGCATATTGAAATTTGGAGATTATATGATGAATTTTGGCGTAGCTTTCATTTTCTTTCGTTTCATGCTCGGCGATTTTTGGAGAACTCGTATTATAGTCCAAGAATTCTCATTTGACTTCACGATGCGGCTAGATGCTCCAGTGGTTGATTCTCATCGTGAGATATAGTCTTTCGGTCTCTCTCTCTATTATTTTCGAACGAAGGCGGCCGCTGTTTTTATTTTTTCTGTTCATAAACGAGCGGATGTTTTAGAATAATATTTACCTTTAGCTAGTTGCGAAAATTGTCTTAGTATGGTAGTTTGGTTTTGGGTTTTTCGAACTTTTCTAAAGATTAAAAAAATTCTACCAACTTATAGCTCTGTGGGACTCACACTTTGAGATATTTAGGTTTTTTGGAGGGAGATATATTAAAATCTTCCCAACAGAATAATAAATATTCATAATTTCTTAACAAAATTAACAATACTTACATAAAAAGACGCAGACATTTTTAATTACAAACCTACAATTTAGAAGATAAAAAAATTTAATTAATTAGCTTAGAAAAGAAAATATATTTCATTTGTATCGTTTAAAATTAATACTAATATCCTTTCAAATAAATACTAACATTGTTTAAAATTAATATCAATGCCATTTAAAATTAATACCATTGAGAAGACTCGTTTATTTTTATTTTTAATTCGTATTTTACCAAATTCCGAATACAGAAATAAAGAAAAAGACATTAACTAATGAAATACCGATTAATTTATTTTCCATAAACTATATAAGTATATGTAAATATATGTAAATATATAAGCATAAATATACTTATATAGTAATATAATATATTTTTATTCCATAAATGCATATAAAATGTATTTTTTATATTTATGCAAATAATATATATAACATCCTAGAAATTTAAGCACTAGAAGTTTTATTTTTAAATGGTATACTTTATTATTTGACACTTTTTATAAAAAATAAAGGAAATAACGTTTATTAATTTCAACATTGATTACTTTTTAATCATAAAACGATTTTATTTGAAAAAATAGCTGTACACTTTGTTATTTGCCCAGATTTTCTAAGTTTTCATTTCTACGTTTTAAACATGCTACTTTTCATGCCAAAATTATTATTTGTATTTGTTATACTAAATTTAGGAATATTTTTATAACTATTCCTTTTGTTTTATTAAAGCAGCATAAAGCTGATAACATAAATTTATATATATATATATATATATATATAT
>JAPMOR010095361.1:862501-878518 GCA_026543865.1 Argiope aurantia | reverse complement strand
TAGATCTATATGCAACTTTGGGTTTAATCGATGAAAAGGAAGGTATCTGAATCCCATAATTTTCTATTCTCTACAATGGACATTGTAGATCTATATAGAATTTTGGGTCCAATTGATGAAAAGGAAGGTATCTGAATCCCACTTTTTTTTTCTTTATTCTAATTTAAACATTGTATACCTGTATCGAATTTTGGACCCAATCGGTTAAAGAAAATGCGTCCAAATTCCATAATTTTCTTTATTCTGCTTTGAACATTGTTGATCTATATCGAATTTTGAGTCTAATCGGTGAAAAGGAAGGCAATCAAGTCCCTTAGTCTTCTTGATTCTATTTTGAACATTATTACCTATATTAAATTTTGGGGCTAATCGGTGAAAAGGAAAGTATCAAAAATCAATAGCTTTCCTTATTCTACTATGAAACAACAAACAAAAACATACTATATTAAGTTAGTAATAGTAAGGAGAAAGTCTAAAAGAGAACAATCATCGAGGTACAGATTTACTTAGTTTTCTTGTACACGTGTGATTTGTGATATAAATCTTATTGATCTATACATTGAGGAAGTACCCTATATAGTCCAATAGATTGTGATTGTTTTTTCCAAATTAACATCAGCGCTTCTGATTGGTGTAATGACATCACTGTCTCCACAGTAAAGCACTGGGAAGAAAAAGAATATTAGAAAGAAAAACAACTACACTCACAACAGAACAAGTGAGGTCTCAGAGGCCTTAGAAAGATTTATATCGTGAGACAGCGAATGATTTTGCCTGCCTTACTTACGCAACTTGCTATTAGAATTAATCTCAGCAAAGATGGTTCGGCGAGAAGCGAAAATAAAAGTGGGTAAAAGGGTATCTTCAAAAGGAGTGGAATGCCTAATAACAGACCACGAGTGGACGTGCATCTTTCAGAGAATCGTTTAGGTTTTCGAGGCAGAAGAGTTAAGAAGAAGGGGGAAAAGGGGGTTCTCAAATGACTCCTTCAATTACTTTTATTACCTCAAGACAGCCGGAAGCGCAATCGGAAGTGCTTCTGGGGGACTGGCTAATAACTGGCTGCCGGTCCGCTCGGAGACATTTAGGAACCCCAAAGAAATGAAATAAAAGAAACCCTAAAAAATAAGATAAATAGAATTGTGAAAAATAAAGAGAGAAAGAAAGAAATGGGACTTTGGAATTAAGAGAAAAATTATAGATCGCGAGCATCATTTGAGAAATGAGACAGGAGGGTGGAAGAGATGGAAGCGATAAACGGAATCGCCTCGTAAAAACATTAGTACCAAGGATTAGGGGAGGTTATTTTGTCACGCTATCCCCCTTCCCTCCCCTCGATGATTCTAGGAAGAGATAGTTCCTACAATGAAGAGTTTCAATATTGAAAGAATGCCTTCTTTTTCTGACAAGAGATATTATTTTTTGTATTCTGTTAAGGACTTAGGATCGATTCTGAGATAGATCTACCAATCTTTTAACAAAATAAGTAACAATCAGGATCATTGAAATTTATTGCTAGACAACTAAAAGGTTACACAGAATAATTGAGATATGTTTCACCGATCTGACAAATGATTCTTTTTATTCATGTTTCAGAAGAAATATTTTATTTTAATATAAGTTCGTGATTTTTCCTTTTACTTTAAAAAAAAATACGAGCTATTCAGAAATATATTGTGACTTCATAATTTAATAAATGAAGCCTTCAATCAAAGTGTGTATGTCCTGACTTTTGAGTGGAAGCATGTATCATGTATAAATGCCTTAAATTATTTATTGGTACCATGTAAGTACGGATAATAAGCTAGCAGCAATAGTTCCCCCCCACACACACTTTTTTTACATTTTGTAAATAATTTTCTGTTTTATTCAGCCTTATTAACTCTAATAATACTGAAAAGCTTCAAATGCAGGTTCAAAAGCTACAGGCGGAACTCGAGATGTATGGATATCGCTCTAAAATTTCTTATTATTTTCATTACGTATGATTACCTGTGGCGCTTGCTTTGTTCGTTAGAAACGCTCACATAAATTGGTTTGGAGGACGGGGAGAATTTCTAAAAGATCTCAAAGGAAGACCGAGCATACATTTGTTTACTAGCTATAAATTACGCGAGATTCTTTTTTTTTTGTGTATCAACCCCTTAAGAACACGGGCTGTCGCAGTGGCTTTCCTGGAGGATATAATTTTTTCTTATCTTTGAAAAAAAAAACCGAAAGAATTCAACTATTTTGAGGCATCGTAACAAAAATGATCTCATAAATGAGAGGATTAAATGATATAATCGTTAATTATATTTGATTTTAAGCAGTTAGTTCCTTACGACTCTATATTACTTTACACACCTTGATGCGTCTACTTGTTGAAAGACTGTATATTATTTCTAATTGTTTCTATCTGTCTACTCATCTTGAAACGCGAGTTTTGACTATTGTAATTAAATCACCTACGAATAATTTGATGATCAGATGATTTTTACAAGAAGTAAGATTTCCTTTCTTAACAAAATTAAATACATTTAATCTATTGATAGAAAAGATATATAGTGTTAAGAATTTCTTATTAGGAAAAATAATACTTATGTGCTGGCTGACGATTTTTATCGAGTCATATCTATTTTAGTATCTTTCTTTCTAAAATTTAATGATCAATGATTATATGTGCAAGTAATACATTTTTAAGAGTTTTTAAACAAAACTTGAACATCAATCCTATAATTTAAATGCTCTGGATTTCTTTGGGCACTAGGATTTCAAATAAAGGCTATAAAAGCTGCACTATTTATAAATGGCAATAAAATATATTTACAAATTTCTATTTTTTACATTTAAAATATTCTTTTTTTATCGAGGAATTAAAACGAACACCATTTTATACTTATTTAAGATATAAAATGGAATATTTTATACTTAACGTAAGAATAACGTAAATATTCCATTATATATTATACATTTTATATTTATAACGTTTATATTCAGTTATACGTTTTTTATATATAACGTTAACGTTGGAATTTTTATCATGTAAACACTTTAAAAATAATTTTATAAATTTCCCGAAATATAATATGTAAATTAATGTAGTGTAGCTCAAAGAAATTTAATAATTGAATCTAAATTAAATAGTGGTCAATCAATTACTACAAAGAATAGTAGGACGCATCAACCATGGAGGCTGATTCGAAAACACTTTGAAGCATAATAGACTGCTTAAAATTCCCCCAAAAATCATCTTTTATTTAGAATTTGAAAACGAGTATTCGTACTATAGATCAATCTGATTCACGTTTGGTTATTTTTTTAGAATATCAGTGAAATATAATGAAAGAAATGCTGCTTTTGCTTTTAGCAATATGATGTTTGCTTAATATAGGTCCTTAGTAAAATGGCTCTTTTCAGACGGAGTTTTAAACAAACAAAATTGTAAATAAAGCACTACGAATTTTGGAACGAAATTATAAAAAGACATACTTGAACAAATTAATGAAAAAACTCGATTTTCATAATGAGAAAATTCTGATATACTAATTAATTAACTATATTAATTAATTCCAGTAATCAATTTTCGATCTAAATAAATCTGTCTTTTTTAGTAATTTCCATTGATACCAATTTTATGAAGATTGGTGATAAATAAAAAATTCACAGAGATGTCCCATTATTTTTATTGACGATTGTGCATACTAATTTATATACATCCTTCTTTGTTATTAGTACAGGAGTAGTCCTAGATTTTAGCAGCTTAATTGAAATTCTGATTTCAAAATAATTTTGTGTAGTAGCTACATGCAAGAATCAAATTCTTTCCATGTGGGCTTACCACCAATGCAGTGGAAGTTTTTATCATTTTCGAAAGAATTATTGCAATTATAAGGAAATCAAAGAAATTAAAACATACCCGTTTGATGCCCTAAAAACTAAAGAGATCAAAGTAAGAACTGCAATTTGTATATTAAAAAATGAAAAAATGGCAGAAAAATAACTGATTTCTTTAGAAAACACTCCGACAGATTATAATTCCATTTAGACGGAAAATAATTCATATTTTAATTATAAATATTATTTGAAGAATAAAAAAAGAAACCTATATTTCAAAAAATTATTTCATTTCTTTTCTCTGCCAGCCTGCAACTTGCTATCATGAGCAGCTAGCTGACCTTTAGCTGCTGAGTTCCTTCATTTTTTTAAATGATAGTCTCGACTCTTAGATGTTAAAATTATTTTTAGGAACTTACAAATTGATTATTCACGACATTATTAGTCAAAGCATATTATTAATCTCTTACGTGATTATGATGTTATATTATAGGTCATAACAGCACAGACTATTTTATTGGGAACAGAAATGACTTTTAGAACCGCATTATAATTGAGTTTTGTTGTTTAAATTGACTATATGACCTGCATGACTTATGCTCTACAGTTAAAATGCAAAAATAGAATAAGTCTGAACTGCTGAATCACAATAGTATATCAGTAGCGATAGTTATTCTTAAATGGAAAAATAGTGTAAAAAACATTATAATTTTAAAACTATCGAGTCAGTTTTTAGAATATATCGATTTGCACTCTTTACAATAGTTTATCTACTAAATGTAAGAATAAAAAATATTTCAGATAAATTTTTATTTTTGTATTGAAAAGTAGAAAATAATTGCTTTATCCAAAATTTGGACTTAAAAAAAGGCACAAAAAATTAGACTTTGACTGAATTATTCTAAGCAAATTAGGATTCTATTCTCGTTCATGATACGTTTTAACGAATACTCAAATTTTTTATATTTGTGGTTTAATTTCTTTTCAATAGAATTTTCTACTCTTGAAGTCTTTATTGCTTTGTTCATATGTCTTTATCTATTCTCATAAAAAAAGTGTGTGCCTTTATGCGATTTCCAGACACATTTTTTTCTCACTTATGGCCACGAAATTCGGCACATACGTAGTCGTAATGAGAGCTAGAATGCCGAATTCTAAAATTAAAAGTCGTATATTTCTTATTTAATATTTTGTATTGGTTTGATAGGTTTTCCATAAATATTCAGCCATTGTATCTTTCTAAAGATTGTCGTAAAAAAAATCAAAAAGAGCAAACAATAATCGTTCTGAAAATCGTTTTGAACCTCTGGTGTAATTTATCGAATTTTTTTTAAAAAAAATTAAAAATATCTCCTGTTTTTGAAAAATTTGAAGAATTAAAATTTAAATTCATGCGTTTCTTTTTCTTATCCCGTTATCATTTTCACATTTTTTTGCAGTCATTATTCAAAATATATCATTCAGATTTAAAACACGAACAATCAAATTACCTTTTATTAGTTAATTTTTAATTAATTTATGACCTGGTGGCTTTAAAGAATTGCCTCAATTATCAGCGGCGGAAGATTTGAATGCATAGGGAGATAGTTTTCTTCACTTATTTGGCAAAGATCCAAATTAGCAAACTAAAAGTTTTGAAAGCAATATTCAAATAATTGAAATTTTAATGGCAGTGTTTGCTGGAAACTCTGTGTCTCTAATTTCACTCTTTATCTCTCTTTAGCATGCCTCTGTTTTCAGTTATGTATTCCAATTTTTATTGTTTGTAATTTACATGCGATAAGGTCTGTATTTAATCAGATCGAAAAATAAAAACAATGTTATTTTTTTCTTACTTCATTTTCAGTTTTATTTTATATCATTGCAGTTTTGATTTAGCTGGCATTCATCGTGTTAAGGTAATCCAATGAGATTTTGTTAGTTTTTGTTTAAAAAATAATTTCTGCTTTTTAATATAATATAAATTATATTTTTAAAACGTTTTTTTTAAAATAATTTTCAACGTTTTAGTCTTTAATGTAAGGTTGCTGAATTTAAAAAAAGTTAGTCATCCTGGCGTACAAACAAGGAAGAATCATTAAACGGGTACAGATGATAAGGTAGTTAAGTCACGTGCTCAACTGGCGCCTCACTGCCTCAGTATGATCATATGGCAGGATTTATATTAAGCCAATATTGGTTGTCCATTAAATCATGCTGCGTAACAGCATGTAGTTTACCCTTCTATATAAAGTATTGTTTACAAGCAAAGATTGGTAAATTCAAAGATAGGGTATAGTAGCTAAGAAGAGCACGTGTTTGGTCGTGTTAATGGCCGTATGGTGCGGTTTGGTGTTTGCCCAAACTGATGATTTTTATAGCGACTGTTTAATATTTTGACAAGCAGAGATGTGACATGAATCAATAAAACACGACGCGACTCTGGCTGAAAAAAGGTCCTAATCAAAAGGATCGAGAACAAGGTTCGTGGTTTGTAAACCAAAATTGATTCCAAACTCGACAGGAGCTATTGAAATAAAATTTAAAAAAAATGAAAGTCCATCCCAACCTGCAGAGATTGCAAAATGAACTGTATGGAGTAAACATTTAGAGACGGGTACTTACAAGAATAAAGGCTCAGATAAGCAAATATGTTATAAATATCCAATGGGTTAGAAATCAAAGAATATGGCAAGTAACTTACTGCCATTGTGTGATGCGGTTCGATAGATCGCATTTCAGGTTTTATTCAAATTCCGAAAGTCTTTGAATGTATTGAAAGTCAAATAAAATGATTCATTGTCAATGTGTGGAAGTTCAGATTCCAGCCAGAAATGTATCTGAGATATTTTGTAGGAATTATCCTCACCATGAATTGAGCTCCCTCATCCCACTGCTAACTCGAATCGGAATGTTTATTTTAACCGTTTCGATTGGTAGGCATTTCTTTTTCACACCTTATTAGATGCTTGTAAAATCGTCTAATCTCAATCTTATTGAAAATTAGAGACTTGTGTTAGTAGAGGATGAAACTAACCTCCGAATCCATAAGACCGCGGCTCTAATTTACTACGTTAATAATAGTTGGATACAGATTGGTACATAATTGGCTTACCATGTTCAGATATCGACTGTGCTTATTTACCATGGCAAGTCAATCCCATGGCAAGAAAATACAGCCATTAGAGACATTCAAAATCAGCACTACAGCAGTCTGTATTTAGGAGGAATTGATGAAATGCCGAAATCAGCATCCTGTAATATGATAAATTTACATGATCTAATCCAGCGATTCTCAACCTGTGGGGCGCGAGAATATCCAATTGATTACCTGACTGAAAGGAAAGCACACATACACAAATAAAACAAAATACATTTCGCCTTATTCAATAACTTATTAAAGTAAAACAACTTACAAATCAAAACTTACTTAATCAAAACATACTAAATTAAAAACAAATTTAATAATTATTAGTGACTTCCTTGGGCCTGTCTTACAGAGCAAAGTTTTTCGAAGGAAGGCTTAATATTAGAAATAGACAGTCTCAGTTCTGTTTCTATATTTTGTCTTCAAAGACGCCACAGCAGAAAATCCAGTTTCACAATGGTAGAATGTTGAATGGTAATAGAATGTGAAATGCACTTGTTTTTAGTGCAGAAAAATCATCTTTACTCCTGCCCAAAATTCAAATAGTGATTTATTATTAAATTGTCTTTTAGTTTCGCCATTTGTCGTGAAGTCTCTGAATTTTTTTTCCCTCATCAATTGAGTCCTTCGGGAGTCTTATGAAATAGATCCTAAATCCACTCGTAACTTGCTATCAGTTTGTGTTCAGCATGAAAATATTTTTTAAAATTCTTTGCCAGCATGACTAAATGATTTTCAATTGTTACAAAAACAATTTTTACATGTTCTTCTTCAGCCTTATAAGTTTTAGTACAATCATCCGCATTTGCAAACATTGTTAGGTTTTTTGCTTTCAATTTCTGCTCTACAATTCCAATTTTCTACAAAAAGCATTAACTTTATCACTCGTATCCAACATATGTGTATTTGCTCCTTGGATTTGAAGATTCAAGTTATTTAATTTCTCGAATATATCGACTAAGTACTTCAATTTCATCACAAATAAACCATCGCGAAAATTCTCGGCCTCCTACCTGTTTTCTTCTTTTAGGAAAATGGCGATTTCTTCTCTTAATTCATATACATGTTGCAAAAACTTGATGACCATCTTGCCTCGCAATAAAATAGTAACGCTGAATGTGCTGAACCCATGTCTTTACAAAGTGCGGAAAAGATTCTCGATTTCAGGGGTCTCATTTTTATATAATTTACTATGGTTGCAACCGTAGTTAACACAATATTCAAACCAGGACTCATTTCTTTCAAAGCCAAAGCTTCTCTGTGGATCATGCAATGTGTGCACTGAGGCGAATTTTGTTTTACAAGTGCTTGTATACCTTGGGATCTTCCGGACATTGAAGGAGCACCATCGGTGCATATTCCGACGGAATTTTTATATTCTATGTTTGCCTCGTTCATAAAATATTTTAAAATAGCAAATAATGCGAGCGCTGATGTTTTGAGTTCTATTGGTTTGCAGAAAAATATTTTTTCTACTACTGACATATTATCACAAATTTGAACATAGGCAATTAAATGAGCATCCCTATTATTATCTGTTGCTTCGTCAAGCTGTATTGAAAACAATTTGTCACGCAACTTCTAGAAAAGCTGACACTGTACATCTTCAGCTATATCGTCAATTCGACGAGCAAAAGTATCATTTGAAAGAGGTATGGACTGCAATTGCTTTGAAAAATTATCTCCAAACATAGTTTCTACAATCTCAATTGCTGCTGGCAAAATAAGCTCTTCACAAATGGTGTGAAGTTTTTTACATCTGGCTATTTTATATGAACTTTGCAAGATGCAGTTAAAGCTTTTTTATTCACAGACAAAGTTTCTTTAAAAAATTATTTTTGATTTTTATATGATTTTAATTTTAATTCGAAGAATTCTCTGAGCCTGTTGACGTACTCACTATGAAGCGCTTCCAAATGTCGTTTAAGTTTATTAGGTTTCATGCTGTCTGCGGCCAACATTTTTGAGCAGATGATAACACAGGGATCTTTCTTCTTCATTTACTTCAGTACAGGTAAACCCAAAAATTAAGTATTCTTGAGAATATTTCCTTGATTTTATTTTCTGAACCACGCTCGCCTGTATACTTGTTGATGCTTGACTAATGCTTGTTTACTTCCGCTTAAAAATTTATTCATGAGTCTGCATAAATCTGCTGCCTTGAATATTTAATATGGTGAATTGCAATTAACACGAAAACATATATAACATACACATTCACGATAGATTAGATAGCGATAAAAGGATCGACTCGAATAAGACTGGCTGGATTTGAAACTAGCGTCATCGAACAGTTTCCTTCTTCCTATGAGAAAACATTTACTCCGCGTATGCTCGAGATGGCATCTGTCGTGTGGATTCCCTTCCACAAACATTGCTATTTTTTTTCACTTTTGTTTTGTCATGCTTCTGTTTTATTTCTTTTATTATTCGAAAAAATGTATTCCCAGTTTCTAAATTTAGCTCACCCCGTCTAGGTTAACTTTCATTAACGAATTTTTCTACTTTCCTGTTCTTTTAACGTTATCTCCCTGTTTTCATTTCAAATATAGTATTTAAATTTTCTCTGCTTTCATTCGCTTCATATGTTCACCGCCCGCTTGTCCAAAATGCAAAATGTGGTTTCTCTCCTTTTTCTCTTGTTTTGGCAGTTAAAAGCAGAATCCAAAATGCTCAATATACATTATTGTTGTATACATTTTATTGTAAGCAGGGAGCGCGATGAAAATTATGATTGCAACTGGGCCATGAATACTGAGAGGTTGAGAAACGCTGATCTAATCCTCAACGAGTGGGTGGTTTAAACTAGAGATGATACACCTGCTATCATGCGGATTCTCTAATTTTAATTCCAGCGGTAGGAAGGTTTAAAGAAGTTGAAGTGACCTGTTGTATTTTTAATTTCGCTTTATTCTCTCTTTAATATTCATCTCGGTAAAGCGATTTATTTACAAGCAGACGCAGCGCGGCACAAAAACAGAAGTAAGAAAGAAGGCAAAAAGGGACGAAACGAATTATCACTAGTCTTATATAACATAGATTTTTAGCCAGTCTTATATAATATAGATTTTTAGCCACGCGCCGATGGAATTACCTTTGATAAGCGCAACTTAAGTATCATTTTCATTTGATACGAAGTATTGATGGCTCATTATTTTTACAAAGGGATTAATTAAACTGAAAGTGGAATTGGATCACGAAATAAGAGAATATTTTTAGAATGAAGATACTATGGGCTAAATTAAGATAAAATCTTGGAAATTAATTAAATTGCAATTAGAATTAAAAATATATATATATATATATATATATATATATATATATATATTATCAGCGAGAAAATAGAGCTAATGCACACATCTCTATTTCAAAATATTCAGTACAACACAGTTTAAAATTTGTATTGAGTGATTTATTGGTAGCGAAATTTCATCTTTACAAGCATGAAGAAAACGAATAATGGGTAATGAAAGAAAACGCTTTACTTCTCTATCGAATTATTTTATCAGCTCAACTACTCGAAGAATATTCAAAGAGCATAATAATCTCTTTGTTCAAAGTTATAAACTGATGATTGCTATGCAAAAGTAATTTGAACGAGCTGTAAAGCTTTTAAAATCAATAACTAAATAAGATCTTTTCTCTTTTTTTGTCGTAAAATAATTCCGAGCAACAGAAAAACAGATCTCTGATCATTAAGATCACTTCTCTTCCCTAAATGACTGTGCGAGTTAACTATAAATGGACTTTTTGGCCTTTAATTGAGCTAATCTTCCAGCCACATTGCGTGTTTGTCTTTGCCTTAATTTGTGTCTGTTTATTCTGAAGATTGTTTGTTTCTTTCCCAAAGAATATATTCCATCTCAGAATGTAAATAAAAGTAAAAGTAACTCGGCGCCATGTTAAGCTAATTAGCATTTATAATTTAATCGTCAGCGGCACGTGCGATCTCAATAAATTAGATGATATCATTAATTCAATTGCTAGAAAGTGAATTCTGAGTAAATTAAACAGTGAAATCTAGAATGGTAATTTAAAATTTCTATTACAGTCTTTGATATAGTTTTAAAGGAGCGATATTAGTTCTCTAATCAAAAATGAGCTTCTGAGTTAAGTAATTTGCTAAGATACCAAAGTAATGCCAAATATTGTTACATTAGCTTTTTAATTTCCACTAAATTTCTTAAGGATAATTTCAATGCTCTCGAGTACCTTATAAAAGTATTTTCAACTATGCAATTGGGATCAGTATTAGAGCTATAGTTTTAATAACCTTATAGTTAATCTATTCATTGTATAAATAACTATTCCTAATGGTGTCAAGTCCCATGGAAACATAGGAAATATATCTGTTCTATTATTTTACGTTATACATATTGCAACGAAACTTGTTCTAACTTGGTGGGGACTTTATGGCTCAGTGGTAGAATGCTGTGAACTGAAAGCGGCAGTTCTCAGGTTCTTATCTGATAGCAGGCAAGTTGCCTAAAAATTGCTTTATTTTTTATTTACTTTCTGTTATTTCACGTTTGTTCTAGAATATTCGTATAATTTTTGTATCTTTTCTAAATCTGGAAGATTCGAGTCACTTCGTCTTGTGGATGAAAACAGATGTAAGGTTTAGTTCCTCGAATAAAGCCTCGAGTTGAGATTAGCAGTGCTATCTTTGACTTTAGTTAACACAAGGTTTATCTATGCGACAATATAAAAAAGTTAGTCTCATTTGATGATAATTTTGATAAAAACGAAAAAGATTTAATTTTACTTCAAATTAGTCACCTTTAGAAATTAATTTTTAAAAATATATACTAGGTTTCCTAATTCTTTTTGAAAATACACTTATTGACTTAAACAACATAAAATGTAATTTATTTAACAACATATACGTTGTTTAAACAATTATTGTATTTTTATAGCATTTTCCAATATAGGTTTCTCTTTAACTATGCATAGTATAAAATGAAGTGTCCTGAAAGCGCCTGCATGTTTGAACTCGAAAAACTCGAGAAATACTTAACTGATATTGGAGATATTTGTACCATTTTGTAGGGCATATATTAGAAACGGTTTTTAGTATATTGAAGTATGTCAGAATAAAAAAAGGAGTTTTATACTTGTGATTTCAATTATTTTCATACTACGATTCACGCATGTGTAAAACAGAGTATTTGTGCTTTGCACTTATCCGCGTGCTTTGCACTTATCCTAAATTTTAAAATAGCTTTTCTATTGTATATTTTTAGTGGATTGTTTTGTATATAGACATATCATATTTTTACCTTTTTAACAGTCTAAATATTTCCGAATGTGTGTTATAAGAAATTGTTTTCTAGTTATTTGTGATGTTTTCTAAGTATATGTTTATGTTTGTTTGATGTTGCGTGGCATGCCCATGTCATATCGGGTGCAGGCAAGACTTAAGTTTAAAGCTAATTTTTCCTCTTGGATTCGATTCCACGGGTAATGCCGTGCGGATATTGCTAGTTAGTTACAAAACAAACTATTTGACTTCAGTACAAGAGAGCCTCTGCAATTCTCCCGATCTTAATAAAAGTAGTGTTTAGACTTATAAACAGGATCAGTTTAAGGATATCTGCTTTCAAAAGGATGAAGTAGTCATCGGTCATACAAAATATCTGAAGCTTACTGCTCTGTATTTTCTATCTTTACTAAAATTAATGTGCGTGTGCATGTATGAAAGTGTATGAGCAATGGAGCTTTATAGGACATATTGTTTTATATAAAGCTAGTAGATTTGGTAAGATTTTGGAGAAATTTAAAAAAAATTTTAATTAATTCAAAGTTAAAAAAACGACTTTGGCTTTTGTCAGTGATAACCATCATTGATATAATTACAGAAAAAAGAGTTTTACACCATTTTAAGATTTCAAATATTAGCTTTTTAATTACATAAGTTTTGTAACCATCTTTCATCTTCATTGAATTTTGACAATTTTTAAAAACATTTTTTTTTTTTTGCACAATTTTCAACAGTAGCTATTTTTTGTTACAAACAAATTCAAATCGTTTTCATTGTTTCATCAATATTTAACTCTGTTATTTTATTAAGCTGTTAAAAATTAAGGAGAAAGATTCTTTTCATTATTTTCTCAGTTTACGTGAAAGATCCGAATAGGCTACAATATCTGCTATCTATTCCAGCTACAATATCTGAAAAAAAAAAGTGCAATATAAATTAAATTACCCATACACATGAGTTTGTAATGGTAGTATATCATGGGGTTTGATCTCATTAAGGAAGACAATAATATAACAATAGCAATAATATATAACAATAAACGAGGTAGATATAAAATAATTAACTAATGCAGTTTTAATAGTCGCAATTTGTGAGCAAACAGAGTACTCTGCTGACAAAATCATAAGCATCAAGTTATGCATAAGATATTTTACTTGAATAAAACTCATCTAATATTCGAGACGAATTAATTGGTCGCCAAAGGAGGCTAAAAGAAACCCAATTACTTTACTGGTATATCAAAATATCTTATTCTGAAAGATAATCGAGAACTGTTTAAACAAATGAATGCTGCCTTTCTGAAAAATGATACAATGATAACTAATGGACAAACGTAATTTAAGTGGAACTATCTGTTTAGCGCTTACACATTAATTGCCGAATAAATTTCGCTTTCTGTTCATAAAAATAATTCCGAATAGCAGATAAACCGTGCTGAAATCATTAAGACTACTCTTCTTCTCCCAAATGACCTCACGAATAAACTATAAGTGGACTTTTTTGGCTCTTTAATTGAGCTATTCTTCCAGCTACATTGCGTGTTCGGTTTTACGCTAATTTGTGTCTGTTTGTTCTGAAGAACTGTTTACTTGTTTTTCGAAGAATGTATTTCCCTCTTAGTGAGGAAATAAGTATAAGAGTAAATTAGCACAGTGGTTAAGCTAAGTAGCGTTTTTAATTTAATCATTAGCTGGACATACAATGCCAGTAAATTAGACATAATTAATTCCGATATTCGAAAGTGAATTATTGGTAAATTAATAATAAAAGTTGGAACGTTTACCCAAAACAGATATTTTATGGTTTTGGAAAGTTAAATTGATTATTTCTTCGATAATGGACTCTAACAGTGTGAAATTCATTAGCGTGAAAATAGGTTCATTAGGATGGGTTGAATATTAAATGGTGACAAACTTTTGCACTTTGTATTGGCACAGAGGTTTGTGTTGAAATCTTTATCGTGGCTCTTCATTTCGCCAAGGATGCCAATAATGCCGAGTCGTCAAAGAAGCTAGTTTACAACTCAACATTCAAAGCGTCTATATATGTAAAATGTTTACGTGGACCCAAAATCAGATCAAATTTGTTAATCGACATTTGGCAACAGCTTGCATATTCGAATTGTTAGCATGCTTGCTTATACAGAAAATCTGCAGAAGCGCTATTATTTTGGTGATGAATAATACGAAAAAAGTGAGTTTAAGCTAAGCATTCCCGGTACTTGTCGGTTGAAACGGCGACCACAAAGCGCCAAGAAAAAACTTTGCCTATTTGGCTATTTCAATCGTCAAACTATATAGGATGTGTTTCGAACACAAAATTTTTTTCACAATAAATAATAATGCACCGAATTATACAGCATTTCCGATTATAAATCGAAATCATTAAAAAAGAGAACTTATGACAAATGAATGAGTTGAAGAATAATTCATAAGAATATGCAGTCAGAATAAACAAATAAATGTGTAAAACTTTTTTTTCGTACAGAGCAAAGTTTGCAAATTACCGGAATATTGGCAGTTTTCATCTCTAACTAATTTCGCCTCTTAGAAGTATGGCTAACTACTCAGAATGTTTTATCATTATTGCACAATATAAATTAAAATAATGCAATAAAAATAGTATGGTACCATTTTATAATAAATTAATTATGTTGATTGACATGACTAAATTAATCGTATTAATATTCGCTGTCTTCAGTGATTATTTTAATGATTTTAACATTACATTTAGCAATTTTGATGAAATAAATCTTATCAAAATAGAGAAAAAGTAGTTTCGATTTTTAAACATCTTTTTTTTACTTTTTAAAATGTTACTTTAAAAAATTGTTGATTTAATTTTTTAGTAATTGGTGAAAAGTTAAAGTTAGCATTTCTTAAGATTTAAATTTACTTTTACTAAAAAAATTGTTTGTATTTTCAATAATTTCCGATATGGCGAGTAAAAGCAGCCGAATGGCAAATATAAATCTCAAAGCACTGCACAACTGAACATATGACAAGCGAGTGAAACGGGCTGGGATCCCATAGTGAATACTAAAGAATCCCAAAGTGATTCTGAAGGAGGGTGGACGAAGACATCAAGGGATGTAACCCCAAAATTATTAAAAAATCCCCAATAAGATTATTATAAGAATTATTCCACTTGCCTATTTGGGTTACGACAACCTAAAGTAACACATTAAAGTAGATTTCATTCGAGATTTGAATTAATGTAACACCTCCCAAAAGAAATTTCTAAAAATTCTCCTCAGCAGTGCAATGAATCGCACTAAAAAGTAATTCAATTATTTTGTATCTAATCAGACTATAATAGCATTTAAATACCATATATATATATATATATTTTACTATAAAATGATTTCTTATTTCCTGATCCAGTTCCATTTTTTATTTAATTACTTTATTACTTTTAATACGCGCTCTATAAAATTGCTGGTCTCAGCATTTGAACAGGTTCTTACGCTCTGAGCGAAAGGATAAAATTCCCTGATTCTTGCAACATTCTCTTAAAGATATCTAAATTTCCCTTTCCTAAGTCTACATGCATCAAAGAAATCCCTATCAAAATCTCATAGTAAAAATCACCGAAGAGGAAAACTCGGATCGATTTCGGTCTTTTTTTGCTCTTCTACCCTTGTATCGCGATGTAAACAGATGTCAGTTTTATCATCACTTCTTGTACATAATATGTCCTCCCATGTTAAAATGAATCGAAGTTTAAAAAAAACTCAAAAAGTTCTTCTTTTCGGCCACACAACTGTTAATATATATATATATATATATATATATATATATATATATATATATAT
>JAPMOR010095361.1:754143-862401 GCA_026543865.1 Argiope aurantia | reverse complement strand
GAGAGAGAGAGAGAGAGAGAGAGAGAGAGAGAGAGAGATTTATTCCAACCCAGGAGGCTTAACTTATGATCAAACAAGAAGTGACGAGATACTTCAGTATACGACATAAGAGAAGAGCAAAAAAGCGAAAAGAGGCCGACATCTTTTTCCCCAGTGATTTTATACTATGAGATGCGGATAGAGATTATTTGACACGTATCGATTTAAGAAAGGGAAATATAGGTATCTTTTAAAAGAATATGCTAATCTTGACAGACTTTTATCCCTTCACTTGGAGCGTGTTAAAATGCTGATTAAAGCAGTTTTACAGAGCTCGTGTGGCATTAATTAAATAAAAAAAAAGATGGAATTGGATCAGGAAATATGAGACCCTTTTAGAATGAAATTCGTATATGTTAAATACAGATAAAAATTAGAAAATTAATTAATATTTAAAATAAATCTACAAATATCATTAATAAATATGTATATATACACGTTAAATAGGGCATAATCTTTTTAAAATATAAATTGACAATTTTTATCTAAAAAATTGAGATTTAAAGAGCCCTTTGGATCGTCAACAAATGTTTAATTAAATAAGTGAATTATTGCAATGGTAAAACTAATTAGCATTTACAATTTAATCATTAATTACACAGACCCTCTCTGAGAATGGCAGGATTAACTCAATTACTTTAAACTAAATTCTTCATAAATTAATAATACTTAAACTAGAACGATAATTGAAAACTTACATTATGCGTCAGTCTCTCACTTAAATGCGGTGAAATTGATCACTTCATCGAAAATGAGCTGCCATTGTTTCGAAATTCGTTAAGAGGGGAAATTATGAAGGCTGTATACTGTTTCACAGAATAATACACCGATTCAGTAACGAAAGATTATATCGCAGGTATCATTGAGTGAATATTTCTGAATTTTAAGCGGCGAATTTTCAGCCCTTTTGCTCAGACGTATGAAAACAAAGAACAGATTTCGAATGCATTATGGATTAATTCTAGGAGATTGTTTGAAGATAATTTCGGAAAAATGATTTGGAATATTTCTTGTTCTGAGTAAGAAAATGTATGAATTAATTTCGATATTCCACAAATGGACTTTTTGAGGTAGTTAACATAACATTACAATGCCAATTGTTTGAATAATCGCTAATTGAAATTTCAATAAGATCAGTTAGTTGAATAATTGTAAAGTGGCATTTCGATACAATTCCATATTCAATGAATTTTAGTTTGATTGAAGGTAACTAAATTATTGAAAGTAGATTTAAAGCATTAACTTTAAACACTAAGATTGTATTGCAGTTTTGTCTTCTGTTAAAAACGAAAGGCATGGAACATTTTGCCTTCAATTTTTTTTTCACATACGGTTATACGGCTCGTTACGGTTTTCATTACGGCTCGTTTTGTATTTAGCTTCGTAACTGGAGAAAAAAATTTATTGTTTTATTTACAAACAATCCTTCTTATGTTTGGCTATTTTTTTTATTTCGATAATTTTCCAAACATGTTTTTTTATTATAATTTTAAACTATACCATATGCCATGAAATTCAAATCGTTTTCATAGTTTCATTAAATATCTACCGCACTTTGAACAGGATCATCTGTTGGTACAGACGTCCCCGTGCTTGTCTCCTCTTCATAGAGAAAGCGACTTAGAGCCGAATAATTTTCATTTCTTCCTGAATTGAAAAACTGGCTTCGAGGCCAAACTATCGGATTAATAAGAAGCCTCAAAAGAAAGTTAAGATCCTTCCCATATAATTGATGGCAACATTCTTCTAAAAAAGGATAAGAAGCCTGGTCCACCAATGCAAAAAATGCCAGAATTTTCGTGGTGATTATGTCGAAATGCAACACAATGTACTTGTATAACGTTTGTAAATAAATTCAGTTTGTTTACTGCTCTTAACTTTTTTTATGGTCTATTGAAGGATAAAAAAATGCAACGTTCGTATAAATCAATATTAGTTAAATATTATGAGTCAGTTTTAGATTATATTTAGTTTTGTATAAAAATAAAGACCGCAGACTGGTGCATAGCAGTCTGCCATATGCAGACCATAAAATATCGATTTGTATCGATATTGTATATTTGAATATCGATATCAGCAAACCTGACCAAAATCATAATGCAGTCATATTCAAAAAAAGATTGTATTGCCTAATTGCTTTCTGTAGTGAAATTTTATCCTTTTTTTTTTGTTGCAAATATTGAAAAAAATTCCTTTCTGGCTATTTGCTCTATTAAAGGACTATATATACAATCCAAAAGTAATTTAAATGAAAATAATTACCAAGCTCAACCACTGATTATTTTCTGCTACTACAAGTTTTGAGCAGTATTCTGCGTGCCAAGTGCAACAGATAAAAAGAGAAACCCCAAGAACACTTTCCTAAATGACCGCACAAATTAACTATAAACGAACTTCTTTTGATCTTTAATTGAGCTACTCTTCCAGACACGTTTCGTTTTCGACTTCTTCCTAATTTGTATCCGGTCAGATGAATGCCTTTTTTGTTGTTGTGGTTGTTATTTTTTTCAAACAGTGTGTTTAAATTTTAAATAACTA
The DNA here is from genome assembly GCA_026543865.1 of Argiope aurantia. Taxonomy (NCBI): domain Eukaryota; kingdom Metazoa; phylum Arthropoda; class Arachnida; order Araneae; family Araneidae; genus Argiope; species Argiope aurantia. The sequence continues at coordinate 859,824 of JAPMOR010095361.1, read as the reverse complement.
GCAAGTGTAATAGTGAATTAAAGCAATGGTTAAACTAATTAGTGTTTGCAATGTAATCATTAACTTCACTTGCCACGTTGGTTAATTAGATATCAATTAATGAGACACAAAGAAACAGTTATTGATAAATTAACACAAAAAATCAATTAATGCATCAGTTGAAGAATGCTGAGTTTTGTTTTAAAACAAATAATACTATACATAAATCTGAACATGCATAGAAAAAAAAACAACTGAAGTTGTATCTCTACAACTCTTTAGCATACTCTCTAATAAACTTGCCACGTCAGAGAACGTCTTATATGGCATTGACTGCAAATAGTTATGAAATACGAACTTTTGTCCTGAATTTAGCATTTTTACTGAGTGTATCGTTTCATCCTTGGCGAGTTATTTGGCGATTAATCCCTGGTATGCTGTTAATCGATCCGAAAATCAAATTTGTGTTTTAGATGCAACTTTATTTTAGGTTTCTCAACTGATTGAAACAAACATTTAATACGAAATTTCCCTTGTAGTCACAAAATGCTATACCGAATTCAAGTCATTGCATTTTTGAATGATCGCGTTTACATGTTTCTGAATGCACAGACCGACACAGTTGGATTTGGCCCCAAATATGATAGGTGCCTACACAATAGATGTTAAATATGTGTACCGAATTTTATATATCTAGCTCTTTTCGTTTTGTAGTTATAGTGTTAACTTATATTCAAATAGACAGGCAGGCCGATTTCCTTTGAACGAATTTTGCTCAAATTTGATAGATATGTTCAAATTTTATGTAAAAACCGTATACCAAATTTCAATAGTGTAGCTGAAAGCGTTTTTGAGTTTTCTTTGTCGCAGTCAGGCGGACATTTTTTTAGAAATGAGTTTTTTAAACTCAGATCAGGTCTAAAACGTACAGATTCGTCAAAATTTGGAGTTCGAATTCTTTGACAATTATTATACTTTCTCTATATTAGGTATATGAGAAAATAATAATGAATAGAAATTAGAGTATATATAGAAACTTCAGTTATCAAAATTTATATTAGAATTTTTTTTATCATTTTCTTATAAAAAGAAGATAGTTAAGGATTAAAGAATAAAATCATCAAAGATATTTTATTCTCAAAAAATGTACAAATAACAAAGACTTTCTAAAAGTGTTAATATTTTATTGGTCGAAATTTTGGTTTCAGTCATTCGACTATTTTGCCACGTTTTTGTTCAACTCACTTGCTAGTTCTTTTCACTTCACTTTCTACTTACAATTGGTTTGGTTTAGTTGTATTAACGTCCCGTTTGAAGCAACACTTGGGCTATTTTGGGACGGACCTCGTAATTTTGAACCGCGGTCAGATGACGAGGACGACACCTGAGCTGGCACCACACCACACCAGCGGGAGGACGTTTGGTTAGGACGGATTTAACGTGCAACTAACCCCCTTACACGACGGTTCTTCGGTGGAATCGGGTCTCGAACCTGAAACCCATCGGTTCCGAAGCCGAGACCTTACCACCAGGCCACCGCGGCCTCTTTCTACTTACAAACTTCTGTTTAAATCCTGTTCAAATAATAATCAAAAAAAATAAACTAAATTCAAAGTAAAAACCTCGTCTCAAGCTAGAAAAGGAATCAGTAGAACGAAATAAATAAAGTATGACTTACTATCAAATGTTTATTTCTTTTTAATAAACGATTTCCGGTCTTTCAGAATTCTTTTTGAAGAAAAAAATAGACGAAAGTTTTTTTTTTCTTTTTAATTTATAATCTTTTTAGGCACAAAGTCAATTGTCACTTTTTGACTGCGTTAGGTATACATAATTTTTATACCAAATTTTTTGTTTGATGCATAGAAATTTTGTTCGATAGATAAAAATGATTTCTTTTTGGAAATAATTTCCAAGAAAATTAAAATGTATTAAAAAATTTTGATCTATAGAACTTTATGCACAGCTCTTCACAGTACACATTTTTTTTAGAAAATAGATCCCATTATTAAGAATTAAGATGCAAATTTATCAATGACGAATATTTCGCGCAAAATTTACTATCACTGGAATTTTAAAATGTTTAATTATACATAAGTTTAGAACGTATAAACAAAATATTAAAACCAATCAAAATATTTTGATTAATATATTTTTTTCTTACAAATAAGTTGTTCTATATTTTTACGATTATATTACAAATTTTAGTCACAACGCCTCAAGGTTTCTCTTAAATAATTATAGAGACTGTGGCTTCTTGAACTGTCATTCTTGCAATATGAATTTCAAAGAATAATTAAAATAGCGAATCATTATACTTTTTACTAATTAGTTATTTACCTGGTTTTAATAAGAAGATCCAGACTAAAAAACTTTTATTCTTCTGGAAAAAAGTTAAAATAATTTTATTTATTCATACTTAATTTTATTTATTATTAATTATTGCTTATTGCTCATAATTAATTTTATTTATTATTAATAATTGTTTATTATGCATAATTAATTTTATTTATTATTAATAATTGTTTATTGTTCATAATTAATTTTATTTTTTATTAATAATTAATTTAATTCTTTTACTTAAATATTTAAGAATTAAAAAGAATAATTCACTTTAAAATTGTTATATTTCTAATTCTTGATACATAGTTTCATAAACTCTATCATTGAATAAAAACTCAATACTCGTATTTATGTTTCAGATTATATTAAATATTCAGCTACTAAGAGACTATTTAATGCACATAATTCTCTCTTTTTAAAATTATAAAATAATAATTAGAATACGAAAGTAATTTAGGAGAAATCAGCTTCTTAGCACTTGAATTACAGTTATGATTAAACTAATATTTACTAAATCATTAAATATATCAGCTTGTGTCGTCAATTCAAAAAAAAAGTACCAAAGGCTAAACCGTTAGAAATTTATACTAAATTTACCTCTTATTTTAAAAGAATGAAACTAAAATCTCTAAAAATGGCTTTAATGTTTCGAAGTATGGCAAAATGAGATTTGTAAACAACGAATATTTTTACTCAGAATAATTCATCTCTTTAAGTGAGATAAATTATATCACGAATATCGTTTGGTAAATATTTTTGAAAATTTTCTCCCTTTTTTAGAAATTTTCTATTTTAATATTTTTGTCATGATTTTGTGAAGATGAATACATTCTCGGGATACGCGAAAACATTTTTAATTTAATATAAATAATTTTATTAGCAAATTCATTTACATGCAAAATAAAAACAAACAAATATGGAACAAAAGTAAGAATATTTTTAACATATAATACAGAATTCCAAACGATTTATTTTTGATATGTACGTGAGCTGAATAAGGAACTGAACCGTTGACAGCCAGGGAATAGAAAGTTTCCTTCGGTTTATGAATAGGAAAAAAGATTAAAGCGTAACAATAAATAAGTGATACAGTTTCTTGGTCCCAAACATTATGAATTATACATATTTTGCACTGAAAATGTTTAAAGGACTTTAAAAGTTCTTGGAAGAAATTGTTTTGAAAAAATCTAGTTTAAAGCATGTAAATGTATTCCCTAGTTACAATTATTCCCTGTAAGTCTCTTTTGTAGAAGAGTTAGTCTTAAGTTTTAAAGCAAGTCTTTTGAAGCTCATACGGTCTCAATGAAATTCCATATTTTGAAGAATCTGGTTCATTGAAGCTGATTCTTTTAAACCATCGTGACACCGTTTAAGCCGAACATTTAGAATTATTTTAAACTAGCCGCCTTTGGCGATCAGCCGGTTCATCAGTATTACCGCTCGCTACAATTTTCAATTAAATATTTTAAGTAACTGGTATCTTAATAGATTATCAAACAAAACATTTTTAATCTTCAAATTTTGATAGTCATACCAAACTTATACTGTTGTTTAGATCGTTTCGTTCAATTTACTATATATATTTTGCAAATTTGTTGTCATTTCCGGTAAAACTTCAACTTTAATTTAAAGTGGAAATGATGAAATTGCAATTAATATAAAGATATTTTTTAATAAAACCAAGCGTTTTATTTTATTTATCATCTTTATTGTTATTTATTAATTATTATTATTATTATTATTGAATATGAGTATTGCAAACAGAATCGCTCGATATTTAAGTCTTATGTGAACTACAAAATATTTTTCATAATTTAAGTAATATCTCAAAGAATAATTAAACAAAAATTTCTCAGATTCAGCATAAAATTCAGTTTTGCCTTCAAAAGGATTGAAATGAAATCAATAATAATATTTTGTTCAGATCTATAAATATATTTCAAAAATTATGAAGTCTAAATTTAATGCAGTAAGGTATCATATTCTGAGAAATATTCTGGACGCACCAAATTTTAAATAAATAAATGAATGTTTCTGTTTTCCACGATCAACTAAGACTTATTTATGAAGATTTGAATGTTAAAAATTTAGAAAAACTCAACATTTTCATAATCTTAGTCCAATTAATCTTGAGAAACCTGCTCGCTGATTGGCGTATTTTCTTTGAAACGATCGATGGAAAATCTAAAATTATCCTTTTTTTTTATTGAATAGTAATAATCAAATTTTCATAAATCAGTCAGTTTAAGTGATTGATTTAGTTGATTGGAAATTAACTCTTTTTATTTAAAATATTAGTATTTCAAGAACATTTTGTTATTCGTAATTTCCACAACAGAAGCTTAATGTAAAATCAAAAATTCGTTATTTATTAGAGCATTTATTAAATCAAGTTACATAAAATATAATCATTTTCCATTTAGACCATTTTAGCAGATCTGTGACTTACTAAAGGTTTACAAATCAGCTGTGTGGCCCTGATTTGAATGGATATCCTGTTCATATTAAACAAAACTTGCTTTAAAATATAACTGATTTATTGGATTATTAATATAGAGAGTGTAAAGGATCATAAAATAATTTTTCTTGAATTTATGTTTTAGAAAAAATAATATTTCATATATGTTTCCTTTCCTACAGACACGTGCTGAAAATTATATTTTTGCAGATTTTATTTCTAAAAAGATTTAATTTATTTTTAGTTGGAGCTTTAATCAATGTGATGGCAACACTTTGAAAAAAGCTAATTTTTTCACATGAATACGAAATGTGCTCGAGCAGCTTAAATTTTATTTTTATTTTGTGTGAAAAAAATTGTTGAAAAATATATTTAAAATATTTATTTAAAAATTCATTAAAAATAGAAATTTGATTTTAAGGTTAAAACTTTGGTATCCTTTAAAGGATAAATTTTTCATCTTTAATTTCATGTAAAAATCCTTTTTGTGCGGTAATATTTGCGGACATTATAGCAGAAACACGTCAAAATTTCGCTTAATTTTTAAATAAATAAAATTCTAATTAAAAATTCGAAAAAATAACTCCCAGGTGCACATTTCCAGCCTTCAAGGTATACACGTGCCAAATTTGGTAGCTGTAGGTTGAATGGTCTGGCCTGAAAAGCGCCAACACACACACACACACATTGAGCTTTATTATTAGTACTACATAGAACAAACACATCAAAAGTAAACATAATATTTCAATACTTGCCAAAAACAAAAGAGAGAAAAATGAAATTAATAAGCAAACGATATTTAGAAAAGTACAGATATTTAGAATGGAAAATGAAATTAACTGAAATTAATCACACGCGCAGACGATATTTACAAAAGTAAAAATATTCAAACCTGAAAAGGAAAATATATGAGTTATTCCAACAATAAATGCCATAAGTTTGTTTATATCTTCATTATTTTATGAGTCATTAAACATCAAAATGGGTCTCGGACTAAATAAACACCCTGTATAGAGAGAGTAAAAGATCATAAAATAATTTTTCTTGAATTTATCTTTTAGAAAAAATAATATTTCATATTTGTTTCATTTCTTACAGACACGTGCCGAAAATTATATTTTTGCAGATATCATTTCCAAAAAGATAGAACTTATTTTTAATTGGAGCTTTAATCAATGTGATGGCAACAGTTTGAGAAAAGCTAATTTTTCCCATGTATGCGAGACGTGCTTAATTTTAGTTTTTAGTTTTTACGAAAAAAATTATTGAAAAACATAGTTAAAATATTTATTTAAAAATTCATTAAAAATAGAAATTTAATTTTAAGATTAAAACATTAGTATCATTTAAAAGATAAATTTTTGATCTTTAACTTCATGTAAAAATCTTTTTTGTGCGGTAATATTTTCGGAAGTTATAGCAGAAACATGTCAAAATTTCGCTTAATTTTTAAATAAATAAAATTCTAGTTAAAAATTCGAAAAAATAACCCCTAGGTGCACATTCCTGGCCTACAATGTATACACGTGCCAAATTTGGTAGCTGTTGGTTGAATGGTCTGGCCTGTAGAGCGCCAACATACACACACACACACACATTGAGCTTTATTATAAGTATAGATAAATAATATTTTAAACTATTTGAATTTAATTTTGGAACACTTCTTTGAATTTTATGAAAATGTAATGTATTAACGCTTTACTTTTAATATTAACTATGATCATTTACTTAATCATTCATCATTTTTTTAATCATTCATCAAGCATCATACCTATCAAATGGTACAATTTACATATACCAGTGTATATTATCATCTTATATCACTGCCTTATTATAATCTAATGAATCATATATTTTCATTCTATACAGTGACTCAAAAAATTGAGAGTACACCTTACTTTTACTTGATAAATCCGACTTTTAATATAAATAACACATTACTGAGAAATGCAAATGTGTTTTTATTTTTACACATAACAAATGGTTTAATTTAGAGTAAAAATAAAGAAAAATCAACAAAAAACTTCTGAATTGAAAGTTTCAGAAGCATATTAAATAAACATACGCAGAATTTTGTCTCAAAAAATTGAGAATACACCAATGAAATTTTTGCAATATCACGCATAGAAACAAAATGTCACTATTAAATTGCATGTCTTTTGGCTCTTATAATGGCCTCTAAAGATCATGGTTCCGATTCGACCACTTTTTGGTGGTATCTGAAGATATTTTACCCCATTCTTCTTGCACCACTTTTTTTAAATGGGGTTTGTTTCTAATTTTGTGTTTTGGGACAACTGCTTCGAGTGTGACTCACGAATATTCAATGATATTGATGTCGGGGTACTGTTGTGGTGTGTGTAACTGCTGCTTACAATAAAAAATACACCCATCTGAACAATGAGTGCCGTGTATTTGGGTTCGTTGTTGCAAAATTAAATTCCATCTAAACCCAAATTTTTAGCACTTTCCTTTAGGTTGTTACGAAGTATATCCAAGTAAACCATATCGTTTATAATGCCATCTATAAAAATTAAATTTTCTACCCCGGATGAAGCCATGCAACATCAAATCATGACGGAGTCACCATCATGTTTAACTGTAAGACGTAAATTTTTTGGTTCCAAAGCAATATTAGGCTTTCTCCATACAGTATGATGGTTGTCACTTCAAAAATGTTGAGTTTTCTTTCATTACTAAATATAGCTTTCTTCCAAAGGTTATTGGTCTTCAATTGATGAGTTTTTGGAAACTTCAAATGCTTTTTCTGAATTTGCAAGTCGATGAACGGTTCCTCTCTAACAATGCGACTTTTATTTACAGCTTGTCTAATGGCATTTAGCACAGTTTCAGCACTTACACTTCTGTCTATGATTTGAAAAGTTTCAGCAACAAGTTGGATGAACCATATGGTTGGTCACAGTAATCTAAAGGAAAGTGTTAAAAATTTGAGTTTAGATGGAAATTCCATTTTCCAGATAGACAACGATCCCAAACAGAATGCACGTAACTTCAAAGTATGGTGTCTTTTTCATTGCAAACAGCAGCTACACATACCAACACAGTACCCCGAGATCAATGCCATTAAATATTCGTGGGCCACACTCGAAGGAGTGGTCCCCAAATACAAAATTAGAAACAAACCCCATTTTAAAAAAGTGGTGCAAGAAGAATGGGGTAAAATATCTTCAGATACCACCAAAAATTGGTCGAATCGGAACCATGACATTTAGAGGCCATTTTAAGAGCCAAAAGACATCCAATTTAATAGTGACACTTTGTTTCTATGCGAGATATTACCAACATTTCACTGGTGTATTCTTAATTTTTTAAGGCAAAAATCTGCGTATGTTTATTTAAAATGCATCTGAAATTTTTCAATTTAGTAGTTTTTCGGTGATTTTTCTTCATTTTTACTATAAATTAAACCATTTGTTATGTTTAAAAATAAAAACATGTTTGCACTTCCCGATAATGTGTTATTTATATGGAAAGTCGCATTTATCAAGTAAAAAAGTAAGGTGTACTCTCAATTTTTTGAGCCACTGTATATAATGAAAATATATGATTCATTAGATTATAATAAGGCAGTGATATAAGATGATAATATACACTGGTATATGTAAATTGTACCATTTGATAGGTATGATGCTTGATGAATGATTAAAAAAATTAGAGTAATAATGATTAAAATAATAATAATTAACAATTAGCGAGACGTTCCGCAAAACAAATGTCTGATATAGAGCTACCAATTTATGTGCATAGTTACTTATGGAGTACTAGGGTCTGATTAAGAAAGGGCTCTTCAAAATTCTAACTAAATCTGCAATCAAAAATTAATTTATATTTTGACACTTTTATAAAATAACTTCAAAGTATATTATTACGAAAATTTGTTGTATTGCTTCCCTGAGCAGTGATATCCTGGTAAGACAGACAGTTTTGGCGATAATTCTAACAGTTTCTGAATGACTCGCGCCCTTGGAGAAGAAATTGGGAACTTTGGTGACAAAAATGATGGATTCAGAATATTCGAAAATCTTGGCGGCAATTCATTAAGGCTTGAGTTCCAGTGTTTTCTCAAAAATTTTCAGTGTCTTATCACGTAATTCAATTACCATGTTGATATCTTGTTTTATATTTAAAAAAAAAACTTTTTTGGTTTCAGCGGGTTTTTTTTTTTTTTTTTTTTTTTTTTTTTTTGCTTTTATTCCGTTTTAATTATTTCCGTTCCTATTTAAAATTCGAAATTTACGGGAACTGACAGAAAATTAAAGAGATGCGTAGTACATTGAACAGAAGAGTAAGGCTGCTGTAATAACACAAGTTATATGACTATCAAAATTTGAAGTTTAAATTATTTTTCTGAAGAAACTGTTTAGAGATCGAGTTACATAATATGCACATTGAATCGAACATTTTATTGAGTATTAATCCCGTAAAACCAGATGGTTGCCAAAGGTGGTTAGTACCAAATAAAAGAAATCAAACAATTTTCTTATAAAAATTGACTAAATTAAAGCGAATTCAATTTAAAAATTAAAGGGCTACTTGAGTTTTATATTATGATATTGGCGATGTTTTCAGTACAGCGGTCATCTCATCATTTTTCAAAACAACGAACTTAGTTCCTTATCATGCAATAATAAATAAAAAGAAATCATAGCACCCCCAAAATTAAAGAGAATTCAATTTTAAAAGTTAAAGGACTACTTAAGTATCATATTAAGGCTCCGGCGATGTTTAAAAGGAAACACAGGCACGGAGTTATTTATGTGCCAGCTTTTCGTTCAAATGAAATCTAGCCTTTCGGAAAGAGGTTCCCGAGTATGGGGAGGCTCCTGACCCAAAGGGGTGCGGAAGGGATTTTATGACAGCGCATTAATTAAGTTTAAAGTGAAACAATGGCACTTCCTTCCCTGCTCGAATTTTATGTCAGTGTAACAAGCTAATTAACTTTATCCAGACGATCGACGCGACTTGATTTACGTACAATCAACTTCGGACAGGGTGTCGCGGACCAAATTAATTTCAGCGCCTCTCGGTTAACTGAAAACTCATTACCCCCCACCTATTTTTGTTGGAAGCTCCAGAAATTTAAGATTAAAGGTGGAATTATGAAACACATTTTCAGAGGAGGCTTGATGTTAAAAGTAAGGTTATATAAGAATTTTAAAGTTTGTTATTTTTGAGATATAGGTACAGGTACAATTTTAGTCAGTAGTTGTAAAACTGTAATTGTTGTATATTTGTTTCCCTTTCAGAATTTCTGGGTCTGTATATTTAGTTGAAAATTAGAAGTCTGTTCTGTCATTAAGTTGTTTCTGAAGAATATCTATTATATAAAAATGAATATTTCTTCGTATTTTATGCGCTTACGTACCGCTCATCCGATTGCGATAAAACTTTGTCAACTTATTGCTTGCACTTGCACGAAGGTTATTGGAATAGTTCAATTATTATATCTAAAATTAAAAAAAAAAATAGAATAAATATTATTTATACTTTTCTTTTACATACCATTCAATTTCATTGAATGCATTCATTATCGAAAAGAAAATAAATATCCTTTTTCCTATCATTCCTAATTAAACAAGATATTTCAAATTTCAGACGATATTTCCAAAATTATTTCTTCTGCGGCAGTAAAGCGCCAGGTTCCATCTAGTCTGCTATAAAATAAAGAGATAGTTTCTAGAACAGAAAATTCATTTCGAATTAATTCGCCATAGTGTTTATTTTTATTCAAACACTTACTAATACACCCGTCATAGCAAAGGTTAAAATAATTTCGTGACTAAATATTTGATGTGCAAATTATTTATGTATAAGATAACATAATGCACGCGATCTGATTCGTTCAAAATGTTATTTTAATTAAAATGATATTGTAAATTGAGCCAAACGATATTTTAAAAATACCGAATGCAGATTTTCTTCACATTAATAAACCAAATCTATAGTTGCTGCTAGTATAATTGTTAATCGTCTGCTTTCAAATTTTTATTTTAGTATTTTTCTAAAATTCTGCTAATGTGTTCTGGCAACAGTTCTTCAAAAGTTTCCAGATAGCATTTTAAAAATAGAACACAAATATCAAATATAAAGGCAAAGTAATTCAAAGTCTGATTGCTGTCTAGAAACGGATTATCTACAAATTTACTTTTTCTAAATCGTTTGCATGTGTTCCATAATTTATTAAATTTTGTAAACTTCATATAAAAGTAGGAAAGTACTGCATGGGAATAAAATTGATATAACTTTAAAGGTAGAATTTTGAATTTTAAATTGGTATAAACGATCGCTTATGAAATAACGTGCTTTGAAGTTATTGCGGAAAAGAGGTTAAAGATTCTAATTAACTGAATATTTAATTCAGTTTTGTAACTTGAGAAAGTTTGGCTGCAATTCGCCCCAGATGTTTATGAGCAGGTTTTGAACATACATATATACATGCATGCTACATAACTACAACGACTTTTACTTAAATTAAAATCTTATGCATACACATAGGAGACAAATTTTATGACATCATATTTACATAAAAGAAACATGACTATTCGTGGAAACAATATTAAACATATTGCAGGTTGCTTGTCTTACATTATGTGATGATTTCACATTCTTATTTTTTACGTTAAAACGCCCAATTGCTTCTTACGTTAAAACGGTTCTGTGGATTTAACTTGTATTATAGGAGAACATCCATTAACATATTAGATGAATCGAAACATGTTGATAAAATAATTAAAATAAGCCTAATCATAATAATCAACTTATCATATATGTTTCTTAAGATCTTAGAATATTTTAATTTTAAATTTTTTAACAACGGAAGGAATAAAACAAAAAAGAAATAATTAATTGCTGCATTGCCAAGAAATGTGCAAAAATAATCATTATTTTCAGCATGCTTTTAACAACGAAACAAAATAAGTCATTAAATATTTATTACAATAATAAAAAAGTGCTTTAAATTTTATTACAATAATGGAAAAAAAGTATTACCAATTTTAATTAAAAGGTGATTTTAAAAAATTATCAAAATTTAAAAAAATAGACAAACTTTAAAAAATTTTCTTTAATGCTTACTTATGAAAGTAAATATTAGATGTAAGAGTAATAAGATTTCAAAAAGTATATTAAAAGTAAACTTTATACAGAAATTTTCAAAATAAAAAATAAGACAAGTCTTCATATCTTCATCTTGTTAAATTTGCCTCAAATATTTTTTTAATTAATTAAAAGCATATAGAGAATTTGTACATTTAAATTACATAACAGAAAAGATGGTCTTTTAAATTTTAAGATGTTGAAAAAAAAATCAAAATAATGTTGTGATAATTTTGTAAGTTATACTAAGAAAACATAAACATTTAATTTAATTTTTAAGCAGCAATTTTGATTAAAATTTTCAAAAATTTGCTTCCAGAAAGACCTTTTTATCTTCTAAGATGTATTTGTGGTAAATATAGTAGATCTAACTCTAAGACTCTGTTCTGTAGAACACCAACACACACACATCCATCACTATTAATAATTCAGATAAACGTGTTCGTATTCATGCTTTACAGATCAGACCATTTATCCTAGAATTACTCTTTTTGTCATATACCTTTGGATGATGGAAATGAGCAATCGAAGTAATTTTTTTTGAAATTTTAATTAATTGAAAGTTAAGGAAAATTTTGAAGAGTTTTTTTTAACCATAACTCCCGAAAATATTACAGCATAAAATATTTTTATATCATCCAACAACTCAAATAGCATTAAAATATATCTTAGAGGTACACGCGTTCTGTTGAGAAAACTCCCTAAATGGCGTAAATATCAATATTTCATTTTCTTATTTTCAATCAATGTATGAATTAAAACATCATAAATTTTTAATTTTATGCAGTCTTTCTGTCCTACGAAACATATTCTGTAAAATATTCTTGGCAATCTGACTAAAAAAAATGTTATAATTTTCTATAACCAAATCCAACAGAGTAATAAATCTTTAAATACAAATGTTTATGGACAATCAACAAATTCATAATTTTAGGTCAATCAACCGTATTGAAAATTCCGGCCACTGATTGATGTATCTTCTTCGAGGTGGTTGATGTAGTGGTTTAAAGTCGGGCATTTTTATAAAATAGTGATGTTAAAATCTTCATAACCCAGCCAGTTTTAGTCTAAAAGAAACTTCTATTCATTTAAGTTATTAGTATTTCAAGAATATTTTATTACATGCTAATCGCCTCTGGCAGTCAATTGTTCTCGAGGGTAATTAATTTTTCTTAATTATAGTTAAATCACTTAGATATATTTTCATGTCTATGATTCCCTCAAATTGTCAGGTATTACAAGATTTGTTATTTTAAATACTCTACATATGCCATTCTGATAGAAGCCAGTCCTAAGACGTTTTAGCTCAACTAAAAACATAAATATCCGTAATATATCTAAATGTGTAATTAAATCTATCTAAACATAAATTAAATACCTAGTTAATTTAATCGCTTAAAGCGACCGGTTTGTTTGCCGAGAATATAGGTTATATTTGTTTTCAGTTAAGTTGTTTTTTGTAACTACGCCTTCATGATTGCATTGAATTGTTTGACATTACAGCCCACTAATTTTGATTCTCTTACGTAAGCTATAATTATCATTTGCAAGAACCTTTCAAATGGAGATGGTCCCATGATATCATAATATTGTTAAAAAGGTAAATGTCTGGTTACCTGTTTTCTAAATTTTTCGCAATATTGGGACTTAAAATTTTATTATCCTTGTAAACTACACAGATATTAAACAGAATCCTTCTTCCGTAGCATTCAACAATAGAAAAAAATCGCGTGATTCTAAATTTGATGGAAAAATGAAATCGGTCAGAACTTCAAGCCAATATATTACTATTGTTGGTAATTAGCCCAAAAAAAATACTTTTAAAGAATTGCTAAAATTCATGAAAAATTCGTATTATAATTAAATCATAAGAAAGGTAGTTAACTAATTCATAAAAATAGGCAATTATTTAAATTTTTTAATTTCTAAATGATATAAAATTTATTTTTGTGCGATAATATTTCAAAAAAAAAATGCCAAAAAAAGGTGCCGGAAAAATGCCAACATTTTGCTTAATGCTTAATAAATTAAAACCTTAATTAAAATTTTTTACAATTGTTCTGAGGTGTGCCTTTATGGCACCAAAGTATGTGACAAATTTAGTAGCTGTAGTTCAAACGGTTTGGCCTGTAGAGCACTAGTATTATGATTATATAGACAACTCACAGGACCGAGGATCAGTACAAAAATTTAAAATTCGTAATTCTCAAACTACAAGAAATTTAATTATTTTTTTTATTTTGATAATTTTTCTTATTAAATGTATACGTCTGTAACTGAAAGTTCAGAAATTACTTTTTGGGCTCGATTAGAGTGGTTTTTTTGTTATATCTATTCATGCTTATATAAAGCTCAACGTATGTGTGTGTGTTGCCGCTCTACAGGCCAAACCGTTTGACCTACAGTTACCAAATTTGGTACATGCATACCTTGGAGGTCGGGAATGTACACCTGGGGTCCCTTTTTTGAATTTTTAATTAGAATTTTAATTATAAATTAAAAACTTACTTTCCCGTAAAAGAAATCTTTTCATTTTCTCCACTGTCAAATGAGTAAGGCTTCAGTTTTTTTCCCCCACGCCAATGAGACTAGGCTTAACTTTTTTCGGACGATTATTTCAAACGATTCTGTTTATTTTCTTAATGTTTGATGCATTTAAAATTAAACATTGTTAAGTATTCGACCTTTCAGATTCATTCTGAAGTACTTTTGAATTAAAATAAAACAGAATAAAGAAAATTAAAAATTTATAATCTGCATAGTCTTACCCCAACTGGCGTAGAAAAATTCACCCATTTGCGTTACCGTAACTGGCGTTGAAAATTCACGCATGCGCATTGTGTTCTGATTGTTGACAACTATTATCAACGGATGCGGACTTGATTTAAATTATTTTTAGGTTAATTGTATGCTTTTGTAATTAAATTGTATTTATGTTAGTTATATATTTTTGTATATGCTTATAGTTTTAAGTACATCATTTTTTTTACCTGTTTTCGACCTATTATTTTAAACGATTCTGTTTATTTTCTTAGTGTTTGATACATTTAAAATTAAACATTGTTATTTTATCTATCTGCTCATGATGAAGCTGAGAAAATTTTGGTGACAAATTCTTGAGATATTACATAAATTAAGAAAGACATTCTTTAGATTTAAACGCTCAGCGAATCTATTTTCAGTAATCATATTATTAAAAAAAATGCTTTGTTTCAGTAAAAAATATTATTGCATTAATTGCAGATTAATAATTTCCACTTTAATTTAAAGCATAAATTCTACGGGAGCTAGTAGAAAATTAGTGAGATACATATTACGTTATGACTGAAGGCCTTTATAATATAATGATTGAATTATATGACTATCAAAATTTAAAGTTTTAAAATATTTTGATGAAGAAGCTATTAAAATAGGACTTGCATAAAATATTTAATTATTAAAATTTTACCGAACATTAAGATTGACGAACCGGCTGATCGCCAAAGGCGGCTAGTTTATATATAAGCGACGTTCACATTTAAATATTACAGGATTATTCACTTAATGATGTAGATTTTGTAGAAAATCACAGAAAATTTTTTCTGCACTGGTCTAGTCTATAGAGCCCCAACATAGACACATACTATACATTCATCTTTATTATCATTAGTTTATTTACGAAGTTAAATATGCGGACGAAAAAGGTGTTTTTAAAACTACAGAAAGTTAAAATGACTATTTCTCAGAAACTGCTTACTTATAAAAATTATTGTCGAAATTTCCTTTAAATTTACTTAATATCATTGGAATATTTCAAAATTCCTTTTAATAGTGTTCAGTTGTCTTCCGGTGCCAAATCTTCTAAATAAGTAAGAAGCTAGATCTGTTTATACTATAAGAGTTTTCTAAAAGCATTTCATATGCATTGTAAATGGATGATAAAATCGTGTTCTTTGTTGAAATACTTTCTTTCAAAATGTCTGCTCTGCTTTAAATGATAAAAGAAAAAAGCTTCTTACAGCGAAATGGCAACGTGAGAGTGAAATATCTCATGGGAGTTGATTTTCTTTTTACATTTTAATTAAGAAATGAAACTCCAAACATGACTTTAATCTAACGGAGATATTCAAGGAATTTTTCCGTCTCCAATTTCGTACATATTTAATCTTTCCTAGAAAAATATACGAATTAAGATCTTTCTAATTTTAAATTTCTTGGCGAGATGACTTATATTTTTATATTTAGAACATACCATACCTAAAAATCAAATCGATAATTAACTCAACGAAACAGAAAAATATATTTTGAATAAATTAAGTCTAGAATTATATACCCATGACGGATCTCATTTCTCGTTTAAATTACAATTATTTGGTTGTAGTAATTAGTATGTGTATATATATATATAGATAGATAGATAAGTTAAAATAATATCTATTATTTTTATTTTTATTATCTGTGTTAGTGACTAGGTATTATTTTCTCTCAGGTAAACAGGTAAATTATTACAAATATTTTCTTTTGGCATATTTGCAAAATATTTATAATAATTAAGTACTGTAGGAGTATATCTGTTTTTATTTTTTTATGCTATTCTAAAGATATCGTTGATGTACAATATTTAATATAAAAATATTTCAAATAATGGTGGAATTAATGTTAGAGCTGTTTTTTTCATTTTGACTAGGTTATTAATTAATTAATATTTTTTTAATGTGTGTGGGTTTATCACAGATTTCCGTCAGCAATTTCGTTAAAAATTTATCGTATAAAAATATTTTCTCGCAAAATTATAATTCGGAAAACAGTTTTTTGCTTGATATTAATCTGTTGTAGGATTTATAGTTTTATGTCTTTAAAAATGCCATTCCCCAGAATATTTCGCCCTGTTTTTATAGTTATAGACTTTTTACTTTGTAGCATACGAAAGAGAGAGTAAATACGGCAAAGCTAACTCAAAGACACTTTGAGCTAGACTAATGAAATTTGGTGTATGGTCTTTACATCAAAATCATAGAATGCCATTAAATTTTCAACGAAATCCATTCACAAAAGAGTTGTCTAGCTGTTCGTGTATAAATGAACGAGATAACTACAAACTGCAAAGAGCTAGATAGATAAAATTTAGCTCACTGGTTTCGCATCTAAAATGTAGATAGACATCAAATTTGGAATCAAATCACCCAAGGTATTAACTTTCTATCGGTCTGTACTTTTACAAGCACACCCACTATAACTCAAAAACCCATTGAGAAATGTATGAAATTTGATACGTGATTTTGAGATTACAAATGTAGTTTTGTGTCATATTTTCATTTCAATTGATTGGGAAAAAATTGCATAAAAAAACTTTAGTTAGATTTTCAGGTGCCAATTGCCAAATGCCATTGATTAATCGCCAAAGATCATGTGATAGAATTAGAAAAAAAATCGTAAATTCATTCCAAAGATCAATATTTTGTAACTGTTATTCATCAATACAAGGCATTCGCAACCTTACCCAAGATTCATAATTTTAAGAGGGATGAAGGGGCTAATACATTAATTAAAAAGGTTAATAAGTTAAAGTTTTCCCAAGACTTTCGCTAATTTTTTTTACTTCGTCCTATATAATACATATATTAAAGAGAAAAGCATTATAATCATCAAAATAGTCGATAAAATATGACATTTTAGACTAGAGCCCAATACACAGAACTTTTTCAAAATGTGTCTATCTGTCAATTTCAATCACATGGAAATGGAAAATTCTCGTTAGATGAAATTAGGTTCCCTTTTTAGGCCGAGATTTTCGATTTCTATCAAATTTAGCACGAAATTCGTCAAAGAGAAATCGAGTTCCTCCTTCTGTATATGAATACAACTAAAAAATACAATGAGCGTGGTGAGTAATCTTGATATTATTTGTTTAATAGAATTATACACATGTCACAAGCTTTTCTCTAAATCCACTAAAGGATTGGATATATGTCAGAATACCGATTTATAGAGAGCACACCGGACTTTATGAATCAATGAAGTTGACATGCATGCTTGGCGTCAAAATAGTATTATGTATTGTGCAAGTAATTCTAATTTCAGCTAGTAATTCCAAAATTTAAAATCAGTTCTCTTCAATATACGGTAAAATTAAACACAAAATGGACCAACATCTGATAAAATGAAGCACATTTCTATTGGTTTTAATCAGTAATTTCAAAGGCATATTCTTCGATATTCAAAAGCATAATCTTTGTGATATTTTGCTCTTCTGATATTATCAGAAGCATATTTTATAATTTTATTAATTAAAATCTTTTTTATTTAAAAATATGTATTTTATTTCAAATGTAGTTTGGATTTCGCTCATGAATAAATTTTATTAAAATTTGTTTTTTTCATAGATATGACATTTAAAATTATATTCCTTTATGAAATAGATACAATAAAACGGATAATGTGAAATTTAAGAAACTTAAATTAATTTAAAATTCAAAATAAGCTCACAGCTGAGCTCTAAAAAATGTAAATAAAAAACTAACAGTTCTTAAATTTAAACAAGCGCTTAAGATTTATTTATAATTTAAAAAAATCAATTTAATATTCTTAATATTTGAACAGGTTTAAGACTATTTTAAGAACCGTTAGAAGTTTGCTTCCATTTTTTGGGAAGTTACACTGATTTTTATATTTGCATTTAAAGATGTTTTAATGCTATTTTGCATCTTCAGATGCCATTTTCTCCAATTCTAATCTTTAATAGAATTTTCTTACGAAAACCCTCATAAATTAAAATCTATTCCATATTTTTTCTTCAAATTTGATATAATAACTTCTCAATATCTTGTGTAGTTCCTAAACAAGAGAATAAGTAATCTATCCATTTAGAAATATTTTATAATTTAGTATTTCACACTGTGAAAAAATAGGAAATTTCGTATTATTTATCATTTGAACTCCAGTGTTTAAAGAATGGATAGAAATAGAACTTATTTTTTAATTTAGGAACTAGATTATGTATTTCTTAAGCTATCTGCAAAATGTTAAGCAAATCATTTGATAAACTTGGAAACTAGAAGATTTTTGATTTATACGTATTTATGTAAGCGCGATAATTGAAAAAACATAGTGAATTAGGTCGATAAAGTTTTTATTACGATGACGAAGCTTAAAATATTCGAGTGTGGAATTCTGATATTAAAAATATGGATACTCGTGGAGTTCACACTTTTTTTATCAAGGTCCATAATTTTTTATGTGGCCGAAAGAGGAAAAAAAAAACATCTTTATTAAAGAGAGTTTGTGAAAATTTAGATGAAATAACTACCGCTCACTTTAATGTTTGTTCATTAAGCAATATGCAGGTGGTCCAAATATTTATCATTCCACTAAATTGCAATTATCGATGATACTTTAATCTTATGTTGCTTGAAAATCCCAGCGAATAGACAAAAATTAAAATAAGCGGCGAATTCGAATTAAAAACTTCGAAATTAATCAATTACCTTTATGATTCAGAGTTCGATGTCCCTTTTATTCGAACATACATTATAGTCGGACTTTGAAGCGAACCACTGTTGATAACAAAAACAATCACGCATATGACCTCGAGTTTCAATTGCTGCTGAACTGACATAAATGTTGTGGTGGAATCTGATTTAATTAAATTTGTTTAGAGAACACTAGAACTAACAGCGTATTTTAATGACGTATAATTGAAGTCAATTCATGACGCATGAACTGAAATCTTCTACCCTAGCGATTTCTGCAGCCTGTGTTTTCCTGTAAGGAAAGGAAAATTAAAAGGAATCCGCACCAAAACAAATATCTTTCATTCGGAAGTAAATAAACTACTTTGATTTGGTAGCGAGTGTTCCATCGGGGAAACTTTAATAATAGTGCGTGAAGATTAGTTGACCTAAAAATGCAAAATTTTAAATTGCAATTTTCGACCATTGACAAATTTTTTGAGTTCATGACATTCTTTAAAAGTAATCAACAGATATTGTTCTGCCTAATCTAGTTTTTCGTCCATAAGTCATATCTAGTTTTATGGAGAAAACTGTTGTTGTGTCTTACATTTCAAAATATCCGTGATATCAGTCACTTTAAGCGTGAAATGAACTAATGTTAATGTTTTATTATTTATCTTAGGAAGGGAAACTTTATTCAAATTGTGTTATCATAATATTCTTCAATTATATTCAATATTAAACGAAAAGAAAATACCGTAAAGCTTATACATGGTTAATCTAAAGCTGAACGCTATCGTAATAAAATTTCGAATTATTTAAATACACGAATCGAAAAACACTGTGGCTAGAATGGATACAGCAAAAATAAAGACAATTTTTTTAACTGGCTTAAAAAAAAAGAAAAAAATATTAAAATAATTAAATTTTATAATAAACAATACAGTATTAACCGATAATTAATTAAATAATTTAAATAAAAAAGTTAATAATTATGATTCAAATTTTCAAGATAATGACTTTAATAAATGAGTGATATTAAGAAATAATCGTATGCAGCGTTTTAAATACAGCAGTTGTAAAATAAAATTCAAAATATGCGTAGTATAGTCCATATATAACTTGTTAATACATCTAAAAAAGAAATTTTTTGTTGTTTTTATTAAATATATTACAAAACATTAAAGTCTTCGAGTAAGACAACGCTTTAAAAATTATTTAAGGAGATTCGAATCTTTGAATCTACTGGAAATCCAACCCAAACACCATAGTATAATCATGTTCCAAACTTGTTTCATTAATTTTTATATCATTTTTGAAAATATATTCTGAATTACATTGCAGCGATTATATGCATATAAAAATGCTTGTTGCGGCGATAATATCGCAAAATGCTTGTTGCGTGACAATGCAGTTACATAAACATTAAAAATTGGTTTTATGTAAAAAACGATTAAATTTTTGTTTAAACGATTAAAATTTTGTTAAATAAATTTTTGTTAAATAAATTTTGTTTAATACAAAATATAAATATTTTGATGTGATGTAAAAATATTTTTTGTACGATTATGTAATCCGAAATTAATGATGATAAACATTAATATCTCAATTAAAAATTTAATTAAAATTCTGAAAAACCCCTTTTCTTAGTGAATACTCAATTACAAGAAGTAACGATTTGGAAAATTTAATAGCTTTAAGCTTTAATAGCTTACAAAGTTCCTGTTTCAAATTTCCTAATAGGGAACTTATAGATTCCTTGCTGCTAACAAAGAATGATACTTTGAACTATTTTATTTTAGATATCTCATTTTCTTTCCGAATATTTTTGGCGACATTTTCATGCTTTTTTATTTTATTCTAAAATTTATTTAATCAGATTAAAAGTTACTTCCGTTAAAATCTTCTGCTACTTTAAAATTTCTGCTAATTTTTAATTAAGCAAGATTTTGACATTTCTACAAAAATATTATCTTACAAAGCTAATTTTTACATAATATTAAATTGAAAATAGGGTTTTCAAAGACATATTTTTTTCATTTTCGTACAATTTATTTATCTCATTCTAATAAATTAAAAATTTAATTCTATACGCATTATGTAACAATATTTAATATTATTGTAAAAAAAAAAGAATACAAAAGTATTGTTGCCATAAGACTTTCACAGAATTCTGGAAGAATACGAAAAAGTTTAAAAGTAAAAGATTAATAATTTATATCAGAAACAACTATTGATTTACAAAATTACAATTAAAAGTCCAAATTGACTGAACTCTTTTTGAGTTGCGCAAAACTAAACCAATGAATCAACAAACGCTGAAACCATTAAAACAGCCGCCATCTTCAAATGTTACAAAAAAACTTCTTTGAATATGCAGCGTGTTTTTATAACTATAGCAGAAATATATTTTTAATTCAAAGAAAATTAACAATTGTTTAACAAACAAATTGTAGATGAAATATTAAATTGTCGAGTTCAAAGTGGATTTTGGTCAATTCAATCGAGTTCAACTTTATTATTGTTATAAATAAAGAATTGCGCTTGATCAAAGTTAATAAAATAAAATAATATAATATTCCTTTCAATAAATTGTTTAATTCTATAAACATTGAATCATTTTTATCACTTTATAACCCTCTTTTTTCGTTTTATAAAAAGTATTTTGTGAATAAAGGAAATATGATCAATGTATTCAAAATGGTGACAGATATTTAAATTATATTTTGTCGGTACTTTTTTATGTATCAAATACATGAATCCTGGTTTTTTTTCATATCGTTGAACCTATTTTTCGGAGATGAAAAATTGAGAGAGAGACAGTTTTATTTATTTCTTACTTTTTTCAGTACATTTCCTTGCATCGAACATTATTTCGTATATATTTGACTGAAGGAAAGCTTTTGAATTGCATATCATTTTTATCATGGAGTCAGGAGAGTACAGCATACAATTTGAAAAATTGGAAACCCTCAGTCAATACAATCTTTCTAAACAAGTTTTATGATATATAATCTGAAAAATAGATAACTGAATTAATTTTTTTTTGTTTTATTTTTAAAAAAATTAAGTTTTCTCTTTTTTTTTTTTTTTTTTTTTTTTATTCTTTTCATCTGTCCTTGCATTTTTTAATGCATGGAAAGTTATATTTTTTTCTCAAATTTATCGGTTTGCCTTTTATTTTCTCCTAATTTATAAATATATTTTAAATTATATTAATCTATTAATTTTTATATAATATATAATTTTTATATAATGATTTATATAATTTTTTAATAATATAGATCTATAATATAATTTTAAAAAATTATGTAGATCTATGACATAAAAGTATTTAAATGTCAAATATTTTTACATTATATCTATGTCATAAAATTACTTCAATATCAAATATTTTTAAAATTATATCTAAATTATAAAATTATTTAAATTAGATTTTTAAAGTCAACTTTAATTTATTTTCTTATTACTGAGTTTTTGAAAGTATTAATTTCTCAATTTCAGACATGTGACCTCAGCTTGAATGAAAAGAAAAATAAGGAAAGCAACAAAAATAAATTTATTTTTATTAGGAGATTCAAAAATATATTTCGAAACCCACCAGCATGATAATATCTCAAAATTTATTCCTCTAACTAATTATTCGTCTATTTTTAATTAGCCAGATTTAGGAACTAATTGGTCCCACAGGCATATTAGTAGTATTTTATTTCAATAAAATTTTCTATTCATAGTTTGATGTTTATGATTCTCTCAGAAAAGTGTTTTTAAATAACAAATCGAACCGCGGTGTCTTGATGGTAAAATCTCAGCTTCGGAATGGGAGGGTTTCGGGTTAGAGACACGGTTCCACCCAAGAACACTCGTGTAAACCTCGAAAAAACCTCGCCTGGTGTACGCTAAATCCGTTCGGGGCCAAGCGTCTTCCTACTGGTGTGGTACGGAAGTTTGGAGAGGAGGGGCAGCTCAGGTGCAATTCTCGTTATCTGACTATGGTTCAAAATTTCGATGTCCATCCAAAAATAACCCTACTATTGCTTTAACGGAGTTAAAATGGGGTGTTAATACGGCTGAACTAAACCTAAATAACAAATTGTGATAGACTTTAACTTTATAAGATTTATATCTGTTCTGCTTATTGTATATATGAACTTTCCTAATGGAGTCGAGTCCTATGATGCCATAGGACTTTTAAAGACATAAAAGTCTGTTATTTTAAATTGTATGCTGTTTTGGGGGTAGAGAAATTTTGATCTCTGATTCTTAATGGAAATTGTGCATATTATTGGTCCAATCCCACTCAATAGCTTCAACTGTGAAATAAAACAATGTGATCCAATATTTGATGGAGCAATGAAAATTTTTGCATTTTGGGGCCCTAATTTTTTGTGAAATAAAAAAAAATACAAACGCGAACATATATTATTAATACATGTTTATTTAATGCGTGCTTTTGTTTTCGCTAATACATCAATTACTTTTAAAAAATTCAAATTTTTTGCAATTTCTCTTTCGATGTTTAATTTAGCAAGTGCATTTAAGCATTCTGAACACATGCTTGATCGAAGATAATTCTTTATTAATTTTCATTTGCTGAAAGGGCACTCAGTACTTGATATAGTACCTGGCAACGTAAAGAAAAGTTTTAACACAGTTAATACATTTAGAAATAACTCATTATCTGGGGGCACGGCAGTGCCCCTGCCAAGTCGAGCAAAAACAAGTGGCACGGACGTACCATCCTTTTCTCGAAGCAGTTCAGGGCATTTTCGACCCCCTATAACTTCGTTGTGGATAAAACTAGAAGCCTGAATTTTCAGTAACAAAGCAGGTATTATATAAACACGGAATATTTCAAATTGCATTAAATTTGAACCAGTAGTTTAAGAATTATAACTAATCAAAGTTTGTGAATTTTGTCACTGACTTACTGATTGACTGACTGACTGACTGACCGATCATCAAAACTCTAAGGCACTTCGCACTTCTAGCAGACATAGAAGCTTCAAATTTAGAATACAATTAGTATTTAGTGTACAAATCAAGGAAAAACTAAAATATACGTGAAATAATGGACGGAATGATAAATTTCTCGAAGTTTCGAATATTATCCATTTTGTCGGCAAATTCGTCGCCAAGTCGCCAAATGGTCGCCAAGTTTGTTACCAAGCTCTGGGATCACTGGCTCGGCATCTGACAGCATCCAATACAGATTACTGTAAAATGGTCTTTCTTATGATGACACTATTTGCGCTGGCTAGCAAAATTACAGGTTTGAAACAATATCAAATTTGAAATAATTCAATTTGAAGCTGTGGAAGCTGCAAACGCAATGGGTGACTTTCAGAGAATCAATCTGGTAGAAGAAGAGCAAATTGATCTTCAAAGTATGATCGCAAAACTTCATGCCGATTAAAAAAAGAGTCTTCGATATGATCACAAATAAAATGGACACAACTGATAATAACGCTGACCTTTTACGCTGTTTTGTGAGTGGAACTGGAAAGAACTTTTTAATAAAAACTCTGAAAGTTTGGGTTAAGACGTATTTAAACAAAAAAAAAGTGGCAGTTAGTGCTCCAACAGGAATAGCTGCATTCAATGTGAATGGATTGACTATACATAGACTGTTGCAGCTGCCTGTAGAACACAAGCATACACCGAAGTACAAGCCACTTTCTGATGAAGTGCTCCAAGTTCCGAGATCAGATTTGAAAGAAGTAGTGTTGTTTATCATAGACGAAGTGTCTATGATATCCAATGTCACTTTAACATATATTCATTTACGCTTATCTGAAATATTCGACACAAGCGACGATCAGAATGGGTGGTTTGGAAAAAAAAAACTTCTTGCAGTTTTCGGAGATCTCTTGCAGCTTCCGCTGGTAAGAGGAAAGTCATCTTTTGAAACTGCTGAAACTAACAAGTTGTTAGGTTCCCTCAGTATACCAAATCTGTGGATTGATCTGTTCATATACGATGAACTGACAATTAACGTGCGACAGCTCAATGATTCTGATTTTGTTGAAATGCTAAATAGAATAAGATTAGGTGCGACTACACAAAAAGACCACGACTTACTCTCTAGATTAATAACTTTCATATCCAATTCAAATGAAAACAGATTAATTGAAATAATTGAACAACTCTCGAAACTTCCTGATGATACAGTTTGCTTATTACCTACAAAAAACATGTGTCAACTATTAAATACTGCAATGCTTAAATCTCTTCCACATCCCGAAATAAAACTTACAGCTGTAGATAGCATAGATTTTCCCAGATACCTAACAAAAAGAGCTCGTGAATGCATAAAAATATATGAAGACGATGCTTCTATGACTGCAGGGCTGGAAGAGAACATAATTATAAAAATAGGAGCAAAAGTCATGTTAAGGCGAAATATTGACGTGAGTCTTGGTTTAGTTAATGGTTCTATCGGTATCGTGCAAAGAGTAAAGATTTATCCGGAAAATACAAAAATAATTAAGAAAATATACATTGCATTTTATAAAGAACATGTTTACGAGCTTAGTCCGGTCAAAACTAAATTTGAAATTATTAATAAAGCTTATGTTCATCGTGAACAGTTTCCCATATATATAGTCTATGCTGTAATAATGCACAAAAGTCAGGGCCTAA
Organism: Argiope aurantia; assembly: GCA_026543865.1. Classification (NCBI taxonomy): domain Eukaryota; kingdom Metazoa; phylum Arthropoda; class Arachnida; order Araneae; family Araneidae; genus Argiope; species Argiope aurantia. The sequence goes on along the minus strand of JAPMOR010095361.1, from coordinate 833,856 downwards.
GTCTAAACAATGCACTGATGGATATCGGTTCTGTAGTATTCACATCCGGTCAAGCTTATGTGGCACTTTCAAGAGTTACAAGTCTGGACGACTTACATCTAGTAAATGTTGACTTTGGAAGTATTAAAGCGCAGGAATCTTCAATTTGTGAATACAACAGACTAAGAAGCATTTACCGTCCAGACTTGTCAAAAATTGTAACATCAAAGCTTACGAGAAAAACCCATAGAGACAAGGAGTGAGCTTTGAGAAAAACTGTAGCTGAAGCTCAAGAATTAGTACCGAAAAAGAAAAAGAGGAAGACTGCATACAAAAATAAGAAAAGGACTATCAACAAAAAGAAATGAGATACCATCAAAAACATAAAAACCATGTCTCGCAACTCAGTTCTTCAACCGTAAAAAGTTGTGGGATCCATGTAATACCAAGTCGGTCAATTTATTGAGTTCATACTTAAAGGTCCTTCTGTCTTAAGCTATTACGTAATTAGCTAACCTAACAACATTTTATAGTGACCATATCAATAGTAAAATATCTTTTATGGTTTAAATAAATAGATTGACTTGGCAATCGCACTAAACAATCTAATTTAATATAATATGTTAATGTAATCTAATTTAATGTAACTATACATTGTGTTTTCATGCGATGGCCAAGTCAATCTATTTATTTAAACCATAAAAGATATTTTAATATTGATATGGTCACTATAAGATGTTGTTAGATTAGCTAATTACGTAATAATTTAAGACAGAAGGACCCTTAAGTAGGGATTGAATAAATTGACCGACTTGGTATTACATGGATCTCACAACTTTTTACGATTAAAGAACTGAGTTGTGAGACTTGGTGTTTTTACAAGTTATGTTTTTTATGGCATAATTATTATTTAGTATTATTGCAATGTGTCTTGTGCATTATTTACATCACTTTCATTCAAAATCAAATATCGTAGCAACGAATTTCCTGAATTAGGTTTCCATCTACATCTTTGTTATAAAACTTTACAAAGTTTTTGGAACATTTCTCTAATTCATGTTTTTCTAAAGTTTTTTATATCGGTGATTAATTTGAAATAAGAAATAATATTTGGTATACTTTTAAATCCATCTTCTATTTGCACAATAACAATATCAATTACAGTGTTAAAAAATGACACCTAAATTCCTCTACCGGGTTCTTTATAATTTCGTCTTCTGCTAATTCGGAATATAATTTTTACTTTTTCGAATTAATTTTATAGGAAAATATTCTGAAATGTCAAATTACGTGTTAGCACTTTTGCTTCGTTCAAAAATGCGTTAAATATTTTTCTTAAATTTTTGATTTCAGTTTTAATCTTATTGATTATATTGAAAGCCGAGTCAAGAACAATTGTTTTTGCTTGAAATAGTTTATTGATAGTGTTAATTTTGGGAAATATTACAAACTATACTATTAAATATAAAATAATTGGCTTATATAAAATAATTGTAATAAATTCTTCTATTGCATTCAATAAACTTTTAGCTTCGGAAACCGCTGTATTGTCATTACTTACATCAATAAATTCTTCAAGGCATTACAAGTTTGTTCAGACTGAATATACACTGCTTTAACCGAATCTATTTTGGCTTCCCAACGAGTGTCACATAATGGTTTAAGAGTAATGTTTAAATGCTTTTGTAGAATTTCTCATCTTTTTGTAGAATCAGAAAATGTTGCATGTTGCTACAGTTGTCGTATGCTTGCCCTCTACAATTCAAATTATCTAAATATAGCTCACTTAATCTTTCCAATAGAGGTTTTGCTAACCTTCTCCAGTCACATCAGTTACTTCAATAAACCCTATAAATGATTCATTTATAGTTAACCTTTTCTCTTCAAAGTTTACATACCTAATAATGATTGAAATTTCCTTATGGAAAATATCAGGAGTGCAATCCATTTGGATACTATATTGCAAGGTTGCTTTATCGTGTTTAATTTTGTTAAGGACTTCATTTCCTAATGCAGAACTAATTTGTTCTTGTGACCTATGTGCTAAATGATGCACAGTTCTATTTTTAGAATTTATTATTTTGTTTATTTGATCCATTAGCACAGGGTCGTATTTACTTAATAATTCGATAAAACTTAAAAAATTTCCATTATTAGGCGTACCTATTATTTCGTGGGTTTCTCGAAATGAAAGATTATTACACGCTAAAAACAGAATCGCATCTAGAATTCTTTGAAATAGTAATTTGAGTCATGCCGTTTCCTTACTTATATTAACTTGATTTGTTTTATCAATAGTCAAAAAAAAATTTAGTCGCTTTAGTAATTCTTTCCGAGCAATAAACGGATTAAAATGACAACTGGAATGCTCATGATCTTGGATTACAGTTGACAACTTTCTCCAGTTATTGTAGCCGCTTATAAATCGTATAATTTGGCCATTTCCTTTTCTTTTGAAAAACAGTATACAACAAAAACAAAATACCGTGTCTTGCGTTTTTGAATAAATTAACCAGCTGCGAAGTTGGATTTCACCATTTGACATTTTTTTTAAGTAGTACATAGTGGAAAATGATCTATCTACCTTTAGCATTTTTAGCAAAACCTCCTTTGTGTTGTATAGTCCGCTTTTAACATAAATCATTCTAAATTTATCCGTTATAATACTTGGTCATTGTTCACGCGAATGTCGCTTAACGCTAAACTTGGCAATCTTAAAATTACGGCCACCCCTTTACCCGCCCTTCCGGTCGAGTCTTTCAAGGGTTCATTAGATCGTTGACCCACATCGGCTCCCCAGCCCCCGCAGAAGCTGTAAACAACTTCAGTTTGTAAGGCTTAACAAAGTCAACCGCAATGCAATACTGCAATCAGCCATGTATTATATGATCTACTCACCGCAAAAGGAGTGCATAAAGTGTAAATAAATAAGTTTAAGTAAAAGTACAGTCCACTACTCACTTCGAATCATCATATTTATGGTCCATCGAACCGGAGGAATTACTAGTAAAATTAATCATGGCTGATGATCAAAGAGCAAAAATCATATCTCTTAACGGAAAGAGAGGTAGTATAAAATCCTCTTTAACAAAGCTGAACTCTTTTATCGAAACGGATGATTCAAAGGACAAAATAGTGAATCAAACTGAACTGGATAATCTTCACAGGATTAAACAAAACCTAGAACAGATTAAAGAAGAGTTCTTCGTCACAGCCGAGAATTCCGAATTACAAGAATTGGAAGATTCGGTAGAAGAATTAGAAGAACAGTGCGAAAGACTAGAGGTAATCTTTTATCTGCTTCAAACTGTAATTCTCATTCTAATGAAGCATCAAGCAAAACAGAAAGCATTAGTTTCAAACTGCCTGAAATTCCGCTGCCTAAGTTTTCTGGTCATTACCAAGACTGGCAGAATTTTAAAATTCAATTTGAAAATTTCATTGACAATAATGATAAATTAACTGAAAATCAAAAATTATATTATTTAAAATCAACTCTTAGTGGTGCAGCCGCAGAAATAGTGACAGTAGAAGAGAGCTATAGCAATTTGAAAAGTGCTCTGAAAGAACGTTTTGATAATAAACGCTTATGCGTTCAAAGCCATTTCAATGACATTTTAGCTTTAGAAATCCATACATCCGATTCAGCAAAAAGTTTACGAGCTTTTGTGGACAATTGTATTAAACATGTTCGAGCTCTTAAAATTATGGGTTTAGAACAAAACTCTTTTTCTGAATCATTATTGATCAATATTTTGATGTAAAAACTAAATAGAGAATCAAGAAGACAATTTGAACTTTTTTTTGGTGTCATCTAATTTACCTACATGGCGCGAATTCATTGAATTTTTAGATAAAAGGTGTCTTGTCCTTGAAAACATTCAAGGTAGCATTATCGCAAAATAAAAACCGCAACAGGAATCGTATAAAAAATCACTTTCATTTTTTGTAGGAAATGATTCAAAGAAAGTGTGTATCACATGTAATAAGTCTTTACATTCCTTATTTAAATGTGAAGCATTTTTAAAATTAAATCCTGTGTCTAGATTGAATATGATCAAAGGTGCTCATTGTACTAATTGCTTATCAGATTCTTATAAAACGAATCATTGCCACAGCAATCACCGTTGTAAGATTTGTTGTAAGATAATAGTCTTCTTCGTAATGATTCTTTTACAAGAAATAAAAAACAACAGCAACCAGCCTCAACAAATAAATCTAGTAATTATCAAAATACTTCCGATTCTAACTCAAAAGCTTTAGTTCAAACAGAAATATCTCCTCTCTGTTCGCAAGATCAACGAAAAACAAAAAATGCAAATTCATCATTTTGCCTACTATTATTATTTATATTAAAAACGCTGCTGGTCAGAAAATACCTTTACGAGGCATTTGTGACACTGGGTCGCAGAATTCCTTTATCACCACAGAAGTAGCAAATAAATTAGCTCTTAAAAAGTTTTTTTTAGTTATATATTAACGTCCCGTTTGAAGCAACACTAGGGCTATATTGGGACGGACCTCGTAATTTTGAACCGCGGTCAGATTATAAAAATAATGTAACGATTTCCGGTATCAATGGAAAAACGAGTCAGTTACATTCAAAAGTGTTAGCAGAGATTTCAAATAGCGATGAATCATACGTTACAATAGCTCAGTTGCTCGTCATTCCAAAAATTACTGAATGTATTCCTTCAATAAATAAAAAATTAGAAAAACAAAGTTTACCGGATGGATTTAATTTGGCTGATCCTATGCAAGGTCAAAGGGCAATTGATATATTACTTTCAACTTCTTTCTTTTTTTATATATTAATGCCAGGGAAATATATTTCACATAATCTCATTTTGCTGAATTTGCGTTTCGGATTTATTGCTAGCTCTGCAACGGAAGGAGAGTCAGAATTTAATCTTAACTTCTATGGTCTTGTTACTCAGAATGATAACTTAGAAAAAATAATGGAACAATTTTGGCAAGTCGAAACATTACATGAAAATCAATTTTCTTTAAGTGAAGATTCAATTTATTGTGAGAAGCATTTCAAGCAAACATACAAACGCAATGAGGAAGGTAGATATATTGTGGAAATGCCAATAAAGGTGAATCTCCCTGTGTTAGGTGAATCAAAACAAATAGCGCGAAATCATCTAGACAGTTTAATTAAAAGGTTAAACAAAAACCCGCAAATGAAAACGCTCTATTCTGAATTCATTGAGGAATATGAAGCTCTTGGTCACATGGAAAGAGTAATGGAAGATGAATTACCAGAAATTAATTATTTTTTACCTCATCATGGAGTCTACCGGGAAGTATCTACAAGCACCTCCCTAAGAGTAGTCTTCAATGCTAGCTCCCCTAGATCTAATGGAGTTTCATTAAATGATTTATTGTGTAAAGGTGATGTTGTTGAGGACATTTTTGAATTAGTATTAAGGTTCAGGACACACAAGTTTGCCTTTACATTTGACATTCAAAAGATATTTCATCAGATTTTAGTTGTGGGCAGGTCTCAAAGTCTTTTGGCATGCATTGAAAGCCTTTCGAGGATTTATTCATATTCACAGTCAAGTATGAAAATGAATCTATGCTCACGAAACGAACAGTTCTCTCCGTCATTGCCAGACTCTACGACAACTTGGGTCTGCTAGGACCAGTTATCTCTAAAATGAAGATTTTTCTCCAAAAATTCTGGTTGCAAAAACTTACATTTGACGACCCTCTTCCTCCAGCCATTGGTAAAGAGTGGAGTCATTTAGTTCAATCCCTTAGGGTTCTTGAGTTAATAAAAATTCGAAGATGGAATTTAAATGAAAATCCTCCAAAATTAATTCTTCATTGTTTCTCAGACGCCAGTGAAGCTGCATATGGAGCAGTTATTTATCTACAATGCATCAGTGCCAATGATATAGTCACATCTAGACTTGTATGCAGTAAATCTCGAGTTTCCACATTAAAGACTGTCTCCATTTCCAGATTGGAACTTTGTGGATGTCTTCTCGCCGCTCAACTAAAGGCCAAGGTTGAAAAGCCTTTACATCAACAAATTGATAGCACAGTGATGTACACAGATTCTACTATTTCCCTAGCCTGGATTCAAACACCACCACAGCGTCTCAAGACATTTGTTGCAAATAGAGTGGGGAAAAAACAACAACTGACGCAGAACAACAATTGGCAGCATGTTTCCTCCACTTTAAACCCCGCAGATGTGATATCAAGAGGACTAGTTCCAGAACAACTGATTGGCAACTATTTATGGTGGAATGGACCAACTTTCCTTCAAGAGCTACCTGTTTCTGTGAACGCTGCTGACCAACAAATGATTGATGCATCTCAAGATTCCCAATTTTTTTTTTTTTTTTTTTTTGGAACTCAAGGACAATACCACTCATACCTTAGTGACTTTAAATTCAGATTTTCTTACTAACTTTTTCAAAATTAGTAATAAGTATAACAAATTAATACGTGTTTTCAGTTTTCTCCTCAGATTTCTAGGAAACTGCAGAAACAAGAAGATGAAGGGTTCACTCACCTCAAAGGAAATCGAGGAAGCAGAATTTAAATTAATTTCCCTTGTACAATAAAATGTTCTTGCTGATGACTTCAAAAACTTAGCAAGTGGTAAACAGGTAAACCCTTTTAGCAAATTAAAAAGCTTATCCCGTTTTTTAGAAGAAGGTTCTAATGTAATTAGAGTAGGAGACAGACTTAGAAATGCCGACATACCATTTCAGGTAAAATTTTCTATTATTTTACCTAAAACTCATATCCTTACTAAACTAATTATGCAAAGTATTCATCTTAAAAATTGTCATATTGGAGCCCAAACTTTACTTCATTTAACTAGACAGATGTATCGGCCCATTGGGGGCAGAGATATAGCTCGCAGTATTGTTCATAACTGTATTACTTGTTCCCGATATAATCCTCACCTGTCTATTCAAAAAATGGGTGATTTACCCGCAGAACGTTGTAATCCTTCATTGCCATTCAATATAACTGGAGTAAATTTCTGTGGTTCGTTTTTTATTAAAAATAAGTTTCAAAGAAAAGGACTTCAAAAAATTTATGTCTCAATTTTTGTATGTTTTGTAACGATAGCAGTACATTTTGAAATTGTTTCAGATTTAACATCAGATTCTTTCATAGCTGCCCTAAAAAGATTTATGTCACGAAGAGGCAGAATTTCTACTATTTTTACAGACAATGGTCGTCATTTTATAGGCGCCCATAATCAGTTGAAAAGACTATACAAGATAGTTAGTAATCCAGATAATGTGTTGGCAGATTACTTAAGCTCAGAAAAAATTAATTGGAATTTCATTCCTCCCTTGTCGGCTCACTTCGGTGGAATTTGGGAGGGAGGAGTTAAATCCTTTAAATTTCATTTTTTAAGAGCTGTAGGCAACTTAAAATTCACTTATGAAGAATTCCTAACTGTAGCAAATCAAATAGAAGGAATTTTAAATTCTCGACCTTTAACACCGCTTTCCTCAGATCCCAATGACTTGCAAACTTTAGCACCGCACATTTTTTAGTTGGTAGACTTATTTTCGCAATTGTTGAACCAAATTTAACAATTTTTATGATAATGCCTTGAAACGTTGGCAAAGTGTAACTAAAATAACTCAATATATTTGGTTTAGATGCCATAGAGATTACCTTAATCATTTAGAGCAAAAGTCAAAATGGTACTTTCAAAAGGACAATATTAGTGTCGATACCATGGTAGTAGTCAAAGACGACAATGTCTCTCTTAATTCTTGGTTGTTAGGACGTGTTGTCAAGGTTTTTTTATGGTAAAGATAATATTATTCGAGTGTGCCTTGTTAAAACAACTAAAAGGACTTATAAACGCCCAATTACAAAATTAGCCATTTAACCAATTGAAACCTAAATGTTCATTTATATTGTGTTTATTGTATTGTATTTTGCATACTTATATATCTAGTAGTTTGAATTTAGTTATTCTGTAGTATTTAGTGTTTTCATTGTATTTTAATGTGTATTTGAAATTTATGTATATATTCTTTCATATTGAATTTTGCATTTGTTAATTTAACTTTCAATTTAAGATTAATTGGATTTCTATATGTACTGTGTGCAACGTCTTTGTGTCTTTGAGAGACATTGCACGGTCGGGCGGTATGTTCACGCGAATGTCACTTAACGCCAAACTTGGCAATCTTAAAATTACGGCAACCCCATAACTCGCTCTTCCGGTCGAGTCTTTCAGGGGTTCATTAGATCGTTGGCCCACATCGGCTCCCCATCCCCCACAGAAACTGTAAACAACTTCAGTTTGTAAGGCTTAACAAAGCCAACCGCAATGCAATACTGCAATCAGCCATGTATTATATGATCTACTCACCGCAAAAGGAGTGCATATAGTGTAAATAAAGAAGTTTAAGCAAAAGTACAGTCCACTGCTCACTTCGAATCAACAGCCATAAACCAGGATCATTCATACTCTCTTGATCATATTTGTTATTGTCATTCTTGTCATTATTTTCTGATTTGGTCATATATAAACACAAGGTTCTTCAACAAATTTCACCGTTTCAACATTTTCATTGCAAAACTGTGTACTTTGCGCGGAACTTTCTTCCCCAGTTGAAGTTTGAATTGTAACTTCTGAAGTCAAAGCAATTTCTTTGCCAGAATTACTTCGTAGCCAAGAAAACAGATCTACTTGTGACTTCTTGAAGTTTAACTTTTCTTCTTTTTTTTCCTGATAATTTTTTTTTTGACACCCAGATAGTTCCTTGGCATGGACATGGTTATATTTAACAATATTAAGCAGTTTATAGAAAGAATTTTCAAATTACTATATGTCATACTATGAACTGTTACCTAGTAGGTGAAGTAAGTGACTGTAAATCTACTTACCTTATATTAATAATATTTTGCACACTTGCACCAGACTATAATATATACTGTAAACTTCGTATATTTCCAAATCCATCGACTGCTCCATTTAAACTTTTTCCTTAATTCTTTTCAATACAGTCGTGGCCGGTGAAGCAGTATTGCAATGTGCATTACTAGGAGTTGATCGTTTAATTTATCTTCGTTTTACTTTTTGTTTGAACAACTTAATATAAACAAACATACACGATGCACGCATAAAAAATATTACATTAGATGTAGAAAAAAGGAAATAGCAGATGATTTACAAGTTGATTTGAACCCAGTATCAGTCTCGACTTCTGGCCGCCGCTTGTGCTCAGTAGTCGTGCCGCTCTTTCTTAACATGTTTGAAGGGGATTTCCTTATTCATAAATGAACTTTGACCCCTTCTTATAGGTATCACTACATCATTGCCTAATAACGGCGACAGTCGACGCTCAGCCAGGCACGTTGAAACAAACTTATGTACTTTCAATATGTGTAAACGCTATTATCGTTCAAAACACTATTTTAATTCTTAATCACGGTGGAGGCCCTCTCAGTCGCGGGGCCTCGGTGCATATCACCCTGCCGTATCTCCCAGATGGCCGGCCCTGCATACATTCAAAAAATGTTTTCCATGTCGTCGTAACGAGTATGAGATTAAATCTAATAACTAGAATTATGAAAAATTTTATAGTTAAATTTACTTTAAAAAATTTGTAAAAATTGGAGAAAAAAAATTTGCATGGTAATAAATTGTTATCAATAAAAGGGTTATTTTATAAATTTTAAAATAGAGTAAAAATGGCTTTATCAAACAATATGTTCTGAAGATTTAAAGCAAAACATTACAGTTTCAATTAATTTCTAACAAAAAATCTAATTAAAGTCTGAAATCTTTCTTACTAAAAATTTGCCATTTAAAAAGTAATTATTTACTGAATTTAGAAGCGCTATAAAGCATTTTAAATGATTATTTATTTATACATTTAATTTGCTAATGGCTTAGCGGCCTGTAAATATTATTAAAAGATCGGCTTTCTAAATGAAAGACATAATTAGAAATACCGAACTTAGTGCATTTAAACATGAATCATATACTCCATACATGTTCTTTGATGCATTATGCACATAATTTCTTTTTTCAAAAAAGGAAAACAGAACGCATCGTGTTTTCTCAAGTTTTAAGTGACATTTCTTTATATTATATTAAAACATGCAAATACAAAAGTCGTGGATAGGAATTTTGCTTCCAAAACTCATTTTCATATCCTTTGAGCGAGTTAAAAGGACGAAACCTGCAATTCGAGTATGTTATTTTAACAGAAATCAGAAAGGAGGAAAAAAACCCCTCCTTTCTAAGCAAACGATCTCACTCAAAAATCCTGAATATGGTGTATTATTTAAATGAAATGATGGATTAATCCAATATCCTGTGACACGTGTAAAATATGCAGGACAAAAAGGATCCTTTCGTTCCTTTAGCATATTCTGAAACGACTGTAGTGTGTGTGTGTGTGTGTATGAGATGGAAGGGGAGATCTTTTCGGGATTCGCATTTTCCTCCACCCCACCGCTGTCATTCCACAAACTAAGTGGAAACAGTTTCCGCTCCCTTAAGCCAGAGAGAGATCGAATTTTTCTCTTAATGTCGACAGAATAATTTTTCCCAATTTAGCGGGGGATATCAAGCTTGAAATTCAGCTTTCTGTTGCCATGGAAACGCGTGTCAGGTATTGTCACAAACCCGAAGCCTCCGGACAAGAAGGAGAGAGGAAGGGGGAAAAAACATAGAATTTACTTAAGAATATTGTGCTTTCTATCTAAATGAGGCTAAATTGCTTAAAACAGCAATCTACATGCACGCTCAGTGCCCACCGAAGACGCATGCATTATTTTTCAATAAGCCGCGTCTAATTTTTCCGAGGACGACGTTTTAGGGATTTTTACAAGCTTGGTTGATCAGAAGAAATAGTGGGTTAAATATTCAGAGAATAGATATTAAAAGAAATTTATTTTGCAATATATTCTTATCTTTTCTTAATAATAAAGAAATGCATCATATTTATGCTTGTTGAATGTACAGAGCTAGCATAAATGAATGACCGGATTTAAAAAAATATATTTTCAAAACTGTTATATATGTTATTGATGGTGTACACGAAAATCAAGAAAAATGTCTCAACTTTTACCTTTAATGTCGTTCTACAGGTGATAATTGTTTGGGCATATTGGAAATAGGGTTATTTCACAAGTACGTGAGGATAATACCAATTTTATATTTCAGGAAAATGGGACCCCGTATATTTTTGGGAGTTCGGATGCCTGTAGCTTAGTTAAAAGTGGAGTTTTACGACGTTAGATTGAACTTGCAAATAGCATTGATTTACCCTTCGTAATATAACCTCCAATATATCTAAGGTGATTTTTTATGATATTGCACCAGAAGTTTTTTGTTTATAATCCCCCATTACCGAAAATAGTCAATGAACTTAAAGAACACATCAGTGCTGCATTAATCACCATGGATAAAGCAAAATGCGTTGATGAACTTGATTATAGTTTCTTTTGATTGTAATTAGTATAGTTTATCGCGCTTTACTTAGGGTTCACGCATCAAACATTAGTAAATTTTAAAAAATGAATATTCTTCTTTATTTTTAAGTATTACTGATTATATTATAAGTAATAATTTTAAAAATATAAAAGCTATAAATGTTTTCATCCATTAATACTACTCTGTATGTCATTGCGTTTATTAGCTTTTCATAGGAAAGAAATTTGTGGTTAAAAATAATTTTATTCTTCCTTTTATCAACTGCATTATTACAATACATTCGTTTCATCATTCTCATCATTTTTTAAATAAATATTTTTCTGTAACTTCTTAATTAATTCAGAGATTTATTTAAAGCATTAACTGGAATAAGCAAAATATGGTCCTAAATTTGAATTGCACTTTATCAATCGCCTATAAAATGCGCCTTGTCAACCAAAATGACCGCTGACAATAAATAAAGTGCAATGATAAATCATCAATAAACCAGCGTCAGTACACTCCTCTTAGCTTTCTAGTATATTTAGACATTAACCGCCTTATTTAGTATTTTATCTTCTTGTACATTCATTAATTGTGTATAGGGGGTAATATAGGGAAGGGAGAGGCAATTCTGTGAAGGTACGGCATTCCAAAAGCGTAAGTCCTCCTTCCCTCCGAATTCCCTATGTAAGTAAGAAGTATGGTATATATTGTGCTTCTAAGTAAACGGAAGTTAATTTAATATACGGTTTGGAGACACTTTTAATTTCACCAGTTGAAACCAACATTTCTCATAAATATACAATTTTGGCAAAAAAAAAAAAATCACATTTATTTTTTTCTCTCTCTCGTATACGTAGTATGAAGAAAATATAATAATCATTAAAAAATCTGAACTCGAGATTTTGACGAATCTCTACGTTTAAACCTCCCTGAGTTCGTAAAACACATCTTTGGAAAACGTCCGCATGTCTCTTTGTGACAAAGGTAGCTCAAAAACGCTTTGAGCTAGACGAGTGAAATTTGGTATACCGTTTTTACACCAAATTTGCAGATTTCTATCAAATTTCGAGTCAAATCTTTTCAGAGCACAGGCAGTTCTAAAATAAGTTATCACGATAATTACAAAACGAAGATATCTAGATAGATAAAATTCGGTGCACAGATTTAACATCTATAATGTAGACACCTGTTAAATTTTGAGCCGTATCCAATTACGGGATGACTGTCTGTCAGTCTATACTTTCAGAAATAAATAAACGTGATAATTCAAAAGCGTGGTGACTTAAATATATCAAATTTTTTACATGATTTTGTGACCCTGAGTGTAGCTTTATGTCGAATTTTTCTTTCAATTGGTTGAGAAAAACCTGTCTATAACACAAATTGTATTTTTGGAAACTGTCAACGCATGCCAGGAATTAATTGCCAAATAATTTGCTAATGATACAATACATCCACTAAAAATACTAAAATCACACCAAATGTTAATATTTCGTATTCTCTTGTAAGCCAATACCACGTAAAACGTTCTCTGGCGTGTCAAGTTTATTAGAATATGCGAAAATGTTTTGAGAAGACTAAGGTTTTACTCTCTGGTTTTTAATTTAAGTTTTTGCCGTTTGCCGCAAGTTCATATATATGTTACGGCCAAAGCCCGAAGTGCTCGCGTTTTGGTCAAGAGGTTTGGTCAAATTCCGAAGTACTTACAATTAATACTGTATATTCTACGTTGGCTGGTCATTTCGCGAAGTGGCTGAGAAGCCTTGGTCAAAGCCCGATGTGATGATGGTAGATGGACCCTATTTGTTTTAATTAATCCTTATATTTTCCTTTGAAAACAATTTCATATTTTTTGAAGTGATATTTCGGTGATCTTTAACATTAGGTCTATGGAGCAGAAAAAGAGTAAGGATCACCCTTAAAGGTAGTTGAAAATTGAGTAATCAATTTGCCTTAGTATTCATACATGATACACAACGCCTTTGCTCAAGATATAATTCGTCATTTTGAAGGGCGCAAATCTAATCTTCTTCACGCTAATATGTTGTTACAGCATATAAGTTCACTGAATAATTTCTATTATGGCTTTAATATGAGAACAGAATAACACGAGATCATATTCTTATATATTACAAGCTTATTTTTAACTCAGAGGTGTCACTTATATTTGAACTCGTTTCTGAAACAATTGTACTTAAAAAAATATAGTACACAGAAGTACTCATTTTTAAATACTTCATTTTTAACAGTATGTAAAACAATCTGCTCTTGATTTCTTTCTTCTTACTTTGGCCGATCGTCTTAAGCTATTTCGCGAATTGGCTGGCCAAAGCTCGAAATCAAGAAATGATCGGACATTGGCCGGTAAGTTTACAGCAACGTTGGCCAAAACGCGAATTGGCCGATTTAGGGCTTTGGCCGTAATATATATATGCGAATATATACATCAATGGATGCCCCTCCTTGACAAATTTGGCTGAAAATCTAATGCAACAATTTGGATAAGAAGCCTGTTTATAAGCATCAATATAGCTTATTGCGTTTATGACAAATGAATGGAGCGACGGATAGGTAGACATAATTCGAACCAGCAGGAAGGGTCCTCCCAGGACGTTCTCGAATACTTTTTAATAAAGATGTTATGTGGATCTTGTGGATTGTGGATCTTGACCATGACCGTGAATTCAAAAGAACTCAGATTTATATTTTTAGATACACATGAGAGTTTTGTGATTCGTAGTGTAACAAAAAAGATACTAATATTTGTATAAACTGCGTGTTATTGGCCAACAATAATTACGCTTTTACAAACTATACGAAGCGATCTTGGACACTTTATTTGAAGATCAATTGTTGTAATGCGATTAATACATAAGAATCATTTCATTCAGCGATCGAAACAATCCTTTATGTATCTTCGGCGTTTTATAACGATTAAAGTATAAATTTTACATAAAACTACAATTGTAGTTGCAAGATCACATACCAAATTTCATCTACTTAAATCATTGTGTTTTTAAGTTAATGAATGAACATGCATATGAAAATATAGCCCAATGAAAGTCAATCCCGTGACGATTTCAAAGCTGATACGAATCTAATCACGAAATTTCATTTAGCTAGCTCTTAATGTTTTTTCTTAGTTATAATGTTCAATTATACTCGGACAGTCGGGCTTACAAATTCCTCTGAATATATTTCGTTCAAAATTTGAAAGAAGTCTACAGATTTAGTTTCCAATCTGTGTACCAAAATCCCTCCTATTAACTCAAAGTGTTTTTGAGTTATCGTATTCACAAGCCAACAGATAGGTGTCATTTCAAAAATTCGTTTTTCGGGCTCAAGATTTTAGTATTTTTTTGACAAATTATAATATTTTTTTTGTAAGCTTTGTACGCTAGAAAATAAAAATAAAAAAACAAAAACATCAACATATTGAGAGTTTTCATTATTATTATTTTTTTTATTTTTACGAACTAATTAGACGAAGTCGTTTGTTTTGAGGTAGCGTTTTGCCATTTTGATTTAACTAATAAGTATTTCGTTACTCGAAATATTTATTTCGTCTAATTTATTTTAAAAATTTGAAAATAAATAAATAAATTTTTTTAACTAAATTATCTTTAGCTTAGAAATTTTAAATTTATTTAGTTCATAAATAAAATAAATTTATAAAGTTAA
The DNA here is from genome assembly GCA_026543865.1 of Argiope aurantia. Lineage (NCBI taxonomy): Eukaryota > Metazoa > Arthropoda > Arachnida > Araneae > Araneidae > Argiope > Argiope aurantia. The sequence continues at coordinate 818,762 of JAPMOR010095361.1, read as the reverse complement.
ATAATTTATATAAATTATAAATTTTTAAATAATTTGATGCCCGCAAACAATTTAAAGTTCAAAGTAATAATGAAACAAATTTTTTCATTAGATATTTCAATAAAATATCATAAATTTATCTTATAAATTTGAATACTGTCAATCAATTTTCAACAGAACAAAAAATACTGATATGCATCGTTAGCATATCTTTATTGGTTATTGATTTCATTCTCGTTTTTACTTCGAAGACAGTTTATCATTTGGAATTCCAAATTATCAGTTGAAGATTCCATTTAATCTCCAGTAATATTTTCCATGAATATATTGCTGCTGTTACAAATTATTCTTAATCCAATAAGAGATTCTGTGAAATCTCTCAAATTATCCTGTTAAAAACATCTTACAAGTTTGATAAAAATCAAGCGTTGTAAAGTTTTCTTCGCGGAGATTTTCACTTATATATGGTAATGTAAAAACCTTCTTTTAATGTATAATTACCAATTCGTAGATTTAAATTCAAGTCTGACTTCGGTTTAAATTATTTCTAAATGTTTTTGAGCTAAAATATTTTTTATGAAATCTACATCTTTCCCAGATAATTAACGATAAATTGATACAATCTTATATTTTATCATTAAGTAGTGTTGAAAATTCTTGTTTCAATACCCAGACACTAAAGAATTGCATTTTCTTTTTACACGAAAGAAAGTATTAGTTATCGTGAATTAAATGCAAAACTGACTTCGTTTAGAAATTATTATTTCTCAGTGCTTTTAAGTTAAATTAACTTTTATGGTGCCTACATCTTAGATAGGGATTGATAAACTAGTAAAATGATATATTTAACCATTCTGTAGTCTTTAAAATTGTTTATTTCAGTGGGCAAGTACTAAAATTGGTATTCATCTTGCACAATAAGTTAAATATTATTTATTATGGATTTTTTGGTTTTTTTCTTATCTACTTTATTATTCGAGTCTTATTTAACGTCGCTATCTACAAATGTAGATACTTTCATTTCTGCATTGATAATGATGTCGTGTCCGGGTTAGAACGGAAATGAGGAGAAGTAGCTTCTGAGGGTAAAGACCTCTGAGCACCCGAGGGCAGATGTCTGACTTTTAGCTCACACACTCGCTTGCATAATTCCTTTTTTGCAGGGGGGCTCTTCACACATCTCACACAGAGTGAAGAGCAACCATGCCCGAACCAGGACTCGAACCCGGGGCGTCCAGATTACGGGGAAGACGCTCTTTCCCTAGGCTAGGTCGCCGGTTCTTTTCTGCTTTAATAACTATTTTTCCGTTTTAGAAATGTTAAGGTAAAATCTTAAAAAAATTAATATTTTTTGAGAATTATTATATATGAGGAAAAATGACTAGTGGAAATGGTTCCTCATCGAAATATGAAATTTAGAATTTCTCAGTAACAAGAGATAGGAAAAGAGGAAATGATTCTTCTCAGAAATATCGGAAAAGGAAATAGAAATATTATATATTACTTGATAGATATAGAAAAAAAAAGAAATGACTCATTATCAATATGTTTTACAAATGTCTATAAAATCTTAGATCAATATAAATGTGGAAAAATAACTAGTGGAAATGATTCGTCATCGAAATATAAAAAATAGAAAGTTAGATAGAACTTCTCAGTAGAAAGAGAAAAGGAAAGAGGAAATGATTCTTCTCAGAAACATGGAAGATGGAAGTAGAAATATTAGATATTACCTGATAGATATAGAAAAAAAGAAATGAATCATGATAAAAGTGCTTTATAAATGTCTATTAAATCTTAGCTTAGGAAGGAATGTATTTTAACCAATTAACTGTTTCTGTCGAGTATACTCGTCATGGAAAAAGTACAACATTTTCCGTTATGACGAGTTTATTCGTTAAGAATAAAAAGTAGTAAATATAGCTAAATTTTTGCGACACAGTTAGATACCCATTTCCTAAAGACGTCGAAATAATTAACTGGTTAAATTTCGTATAAAAGGAATCACATTTTATATTATATTGGCAAATAAAAGATAGAAGATTAAAAAAAGAGGATTAGTTTCAAATAGAATTATAGAATGAAATCAAAAATATTTTATGAAATATGGATATAATTTTAAAAAAAAACATAATCCATCGATATGCGAACTAGAAAAAGAAAAACACTTTCGAAATGTGGAAAAGAAGAAAGATAATTCGTCATTTAAAGGTGGATTGTGTAACCAATACAAAGTTTAAAATCATTAAAATATATTTTACGAACATCCCATAAGAAACTCTTCGTGTAGTGTGGGAATTTTTAGAGGAGAATTCAAAATCAAATGTCGTCCTCATCATCTGAACGTTGCCCAATCATCTGAACTTTGCACAAATGATGTCCATTGCTAGATTGCTCTAGATAGCATCTCTAGATATATAGCTTCAAACAGAATATTAATTTCACTAAACTAAAACCAAAACCCATAAGAAACAAAGCGTTTTATCTTTAAGAAAATATTTCATGGAATTATATCATCAAAAATGAAAGCACCGACATGTAATCGTGTCAACAAATTTCCTCTCGTAATGTTCCTTCCCCTGACATCAAACGAATGCCGCTACACGTCACGAAAGCATCCAGAAGGAATAACCTCTTGTACCGCCCCCCTCCCCAGATCACGAAACTTTCTGACTCTCATAATGATATGTCGTCGCTATTAAGAGGCAGGAAAATATATTTAATTAGCGAAAGCGAGAGCTTTATACGGAGGGTAATTATATTTGCCTGCGCTTTTGTGAAACTTGGAAGTCTAAAGTCGTTTGTAAATTTCTCCGGAAGGCAAGTCTTCTGTCTGCTGAATAATAGTCCTGTAGCGGTCAGTGGAGAAGGTCAACTACGATGAAATTAATTTTGTTCTGTGGAGAGGTTTGCGGTTTGGGGACTTTTCCAGCGTCTCGGAAGGAATTAAAGCAGCAGGCTTATTCCGATATTAAATAAAGCTTTTAGTTAAGTATGCATTGCGGTACAATTGGATTTCGCCGTAATTGTAAGTTTTCTGTTATACACTGGTTTTCTTAATCAGTGGTCGAGAGTTAGAAACATTGTAGAAATCAGCCGATCTTTTTTTCACATCATGTTGGTATATGTTACTAGTTATTTCCTCACTGTCTTTCTTCTTTCTTTTTTATTTTTGAAAGCTATTAAGTGCAAACCCTCATAACCAAATTTTACACAAAGTTATCAATATATTTAAAATCTATAAATATAAAAAGCTAATGATCATGGCACAAAAATCGCTTTTATTACATCTTGTGGAATGGCATCAGTCAAATGCAAACGAATCGCTATACGAACATTTCAGACTGCTTCATTGAAACTTTTTACAGGTGCACTTAATTCAATGCTTTTCTAATTCATTGAACTACAACATATTATTAGAAATGCTTTGGAGAGGACTCGATGTATCATAAAAATTCCATCCAGTGAGAGGAAAGAAGATGTAAAACTAAGCAAGAAAAGGTATCACACAGAAAGTTAGTCAGGTTCAAAAATAGGCACAACTGTCGTTAGATGGGTTCCCTCATTTTATACGGTAAATTAAAAGGATTAGGAAAAATCAAATACGCAATCACTGGTCCTATTATGGCAATATTCTTTTCATATGAAAGTTTCTGAGTCGCAATCACTAGTCCTATCATTGACATAAGGACCCTAGTCGCAATCACTGATCCTATTATGTCAATCTTCTTTTCATATGAAAGTTTCTGACCGCTAGATACGCTATCACAGGTGGTCTGTACCGCCCCAACTCCCGTTTTCAAAAAAATTCTAAAAAAAAAAAAAAAAATTACAACAAGAAGCGTTTTACATGGGGGGGATGCAATAAAGCTCACCAATTAAAACTCATTGTAGCAATTTCGTTAATGTTTCTTTTATATGAAAGCACATAACCTCTTCACATGATATTAATTTTGATATTACAGTTTGTCATAATCTATTTGTACCACCATATTTCAAGACTCATCTGTCACGTTGATTTTGTGCAATTATATTTTAGAATCTATTAGATTTTATTCCCCTTTTGTTAAATATTTTCAAAATTTAACATTCGTATATAATTTTTATTACCATTTTATTATGCTAATATAAATTTAATTATATTCGTTTGATAATTTTTTGGAAGTTTTAAAAGATTTTCCTTTGTCGCAACTGGGTGTTTTTTTTTTAACTTATAAATACTTAAAAATACATAAAAAGTTCTTGGGGAGAATTGACTAATATTCCAACTCTTATGCTAAACCAAACATTTTTAAATTATTTCAAACAATATCAGGTCATTTTTTACATCTTATAATTAGTTTTTCATTGTTATACCTTCCTCAAAAAACAAAACAAAAAAAAGCTAATCACTATTCAAAAATACTGAAATCAAATTCTTAATTACAAATGCAGATTTAATATTTTTTAGTGTATGCCATTCCAATCAATGTTCTCTAAAATTTTCAAATATATATTGTACAGTCGTCAATAACCAAAAAATGCAACACCTCTGTCACTTTGTTATTTATTATCACATCTTCACAATATTGCTGTCGATGGAAATGAATTAAAGGGACTTGTTTAATACGATGGACAAACTGATTAACCTAATTAATGAACTACTATCTCAAAATTTTTCCATTACTAAAATCGAGAATTTTTAATAATTCGATTCAGCAGTCAATTTTATATATGTGCATCAAAGTTCAAAAATGTGGTCAAAAAATCAAATTATGTATGTGTATAAAAATAATTGAAAATAGAGAAAAATTAGTATTCAACATAATTTTTTAAACTGTCAAATGTTGTAAAAATCTTTTTTTTTACTGTGTTATTTTCGGAAATGATCTAGGTAAACCTTCAACTTTAATTATTTGCCTTAATTAATCAAAATTCTTATTACAATTTCAACAAATTGGTTCCGAGTTGCACATTTTCTTCCACCAAAATATATCTATGCGAAGTTTGTAGCTCTAGACCAAACTATCTGGCCTGAAGAATGCCAACACTCACAAGCATTGACACTTACACTCATTCAACTATACTATTAATACAGATTACATTAAAGAATCATTGTTGTTGTTGTTTCTAATGGTACTTCACATAGACAAGTCCACTGACATTAGAAGTCAGTGATTTTAAGCCAAGGGTGCGTCTCTTGTTTTTCAATATCTAGGGCCAAGAATGAATCAGTGTAGAATAAATATATGCCATCTTGGATATTAAAATTTTATACCATTTAGTTTTTATCTTTCGTTACATTTTCGTCTGTATTTTTGTGATCAAAAAACAAATGTCTATTTCAGCGTGTTATTTCCAGTATTAATAAGTAAAGCATTCTGCCTAAGAGTAAAAAGTTAATTTGCTCTTCGAAAAATGTTTATTAAAAGTCTTTCTGTTAGAGTATTCAGTACGAATTTCGAGTAAGAAATGACGGATTTCGATCCATCAAAACTGTTTAAATATTAGGTGCGTGCATGTATTTTAATTAGCGACATCTATTTGTAAACTTGCGAAGTATCTATATAAACGACAATGGTTTTGGGTTTTATTAATTTACTATTATTTTATTGTTATCATTTTGAAAATTTTCCATTTAGTATTATTGACTCATTCAGTGTATAAAGAGCCCAATCATGGAAAAGCTGAAAGTTGCATTTTCTACATTCATTGCTTTTTTTTTGTTTGATTTGAAGAAATCTGCGGTCCAAGCTCATCAGACGCTTTTAGTTTAGTTTAGTTATATTAACGTCCTGTTGTAAAGCAACACTATGGCTATTTTGGGATAGATCTCATAATTTTGAACCGTGGTCAAATGACGAGGACGACACCTGAGCTGGCACCCCTTTCTCCACATCACACCAGCGGGAGGACGTTTGGCTCTGACGGATTTAACGTGCAACAGGCCCCCTTACACGACGGTTCTTCGGTGGAATCGGGTCTCGAACCTGAAACCCTAAGTCTCACGAGTCGAGACCTCACTACCAGGCCACCATGGCCCTCAGACGTTTTTAATAACTTATGTGATGCTGCTGCATCATGTCCCAATTGTCGGTTTTGGTTCCAACGATTTAAGAGTGGTGATTTCGATGTCAAGGATAAAGAACGGCCTAGAAGGACCAAAAAATTACAATTACAAGACAATTGGACGAAAATGGGAAAAAGTTGTTGAAAATGACGGATAATATTTTGATTGATATATATTGTACACATTTTTTTTTCAATAAATACCTTTTTAAAGTGAACAAAATGATAAAATACATGCAATGATCTAATATTTAAATGCATATCTCTTGCTTCTGTTAGGTTTCTGGCAGAACCAATAGAAATCCCTGCCATTTGTTTGATGCATATTTACTCGTATTAAATATGAGGAAAAAGTGATAACATAATATTTAAGAAGTATGATGCAAAACAATATGATAAGATAATTAAGCATACTTTCAAAGAAAGTAAATTATAACTTTGAAGATGGTTAGAGTATTTATTATCTGTGGGATTACACAACAACTTGGAGTCACCCCAAGAGACGGCGAAACGTTTCATTAATTACTACGATTTTAACGTGACCTACTTCGATTTGTTTCACAATTATGAGTAATAACAATCATTTCTGAATCTTTTGAGGCTACTAATCTTTTACTGCTCTTTTCACCGTTTCGTTGTTTGATTTGAAATTCCTTTGGGTTTCGATTAATTATTCTGAATCCATCTCAGAGAAAACTGATCTGTAAAGACAAAAAGCAAAACTATGTACAAAATGAAACAAAACTGAGAAATATTAAGGAAGTACATATTATATTTTTAAACATAATACCGTATTGTTTAAATCTTCATCAAAATCCACGGTGGCCTGGTGGTAAGGTATCGGTTTTGGAACCGGAGGGTTTCAGGTTGGAGACCCGATTCCGTCGAAGAAGCGTCGTGTAAGCGGGTCTGGTGCACGTTAAACGTCCTAGCTAAATGTCTTCCCGCTGGTGCGGAGAGAAGGGTGCCAGCTCAGGTGTCGTCCTCGTCATCTGACTGCAGTTCAAAATGACGAGGTCCGTCCCAAAATAGCCCTAATGTTGCCTTAAAACGGGACATTAACATGACTAAAATAAATCATCATATTAATGCCATTACCTATCACTGTCAAAATGAAATTAAGTTTTTACTATTTGATGGCAATTGTGTCTACCATTCTATTTGTAACCTCGGTGTTTCAAGTTGCAGAAGTTAAATTGTTCAACTGGATAAATATAGAAAGTTCAGAAATTAATCAAAGTTCCTGAAACGGAATAATACATTAAACTAAAATTTAAAATGCATTGTCTTTATCGCCGAAACTCGCCAACTGTCTGATAGTTGATGCACGCCAACCCTCATTTTAGCTAATAATGCACGCCAACCTTTGATTCATAATAATTCCTGCAAATATTGTTTCAATGTAATGAATAGTTGAATTCAGGAGCCCATCGATTCATGCTTTATCATAAATAGAGAGTAATTTCAAATAAGTAACTGAAATATAAATTTTTAATAAAAATACTTATAAAATTCAAATATGTTTTACGGAAATTTTAAAATGTAAAAAAATAATGTGAGATATTTTTAATGGATTCATAAAATAAATGAATGCATCTTTAAAGCAAATATTGAGATAAACAAAAACAAAAAAAAATGAGCTATTGAAAGTAAATTGAAGTGACTGGAATCGAAAAAAAAAAAACTAACAAATCTTTTCAAAATTTTAAGCAAATGTGGATATAATTTTAAGCAAATGTGGATATAATTTTAAGCAAACGTGACACATTGCAATTAGGTTTGATAGGTTAAATTATCTACTCACGAGGACTTCAGAATATTCCAATACTTTAGCTAAAAGTTTATAGATATCTATAGGGACTATTGGTATTTATAGTTACATCAATTTATATTTTCGATTGATAAAATATTAATATTTTATATCATCAATCTATCGATATTTATAGGGACATAAATATCATAGAAACAAAAATTGATGTGAAACTTGATACTCCAAACAAAAATAAATATAAATTCTCGGTACCGAACGTACAGTAACAACTACAAAAGCATATTGATAGTGTTCTTATATCAAAGCTTGTAACTAACAGCACAATGCTGGGAAACAAATGATCAGACTGATGTGAAAGAATGCTTATAGGTGTTATTGGGAATGACAGACGCGGATGGCATTTCTCATTCTACGAAGATTAGTTACGATTTCTTGCATCTCTCGAAGATATTGAATGCACTCATGACATTAAGTTGAAACTAAGGCCGGTTTACTAGAGAGTTGAATATGAGATGCCAAAAACACATGTAACTATAAATAAGAGTTGTATCTTTTCCAGCTTGAAAGACTAAAGTTAATTGAATTAATAATAGTTAAAATATGTAAAAATTTTCAAATATCTGCAGAAATAATTTTTTCTTTACAATGATGCATATTTTTGTTTGAAATGAATGGTTTGTTAAACTTTGACGATTTTATTTGTTTCTATTACATTTTTTTTTAATTTATAAAATTTAAGAAACTCTGTAACTACTTAAACCTGTTAAAGTTTTTATTAGTCTCTTAATTTTGCAAAAGAAAAATTATAATAAAGAGAATTCGCCTTATTCTTTATAATATTTAAAACAAGTCTAATGGAAATTCAAATAAAGACGATCAGAGAAAGTGCAGGATACTGAAGTAAAGTGACTTTCTTCCTTCTTTTTCCTCGCTTTTAATGTTTGTTTTCCTTCTTCGCAATTATTTGTCCTCCTTTTAGAGGACAAATAATTGCTCGTCATCTAACAGAATCTAGATTTTCTTGGTATTAAAGAAACCGTGAAAAGGTCTTGACGTAAAACTTGTCTAAGATCACTCAGAAAAGCACATTTCTTCAATCGATGTCCATTTTCTTTCTTTCCTGAATTCGGAATCTGCATACCTATTTTCGCAGCATTCACCGATTGAATGCCTTATAAGACTTAATTTTTTTTTCATATTTTCATATTTTTTTCTGTTTATGTGTTTTAACAATTTTCTACGTTTTTAGGTGGAATATCCATATACCCTGTATATTTTCACGAATCTATAATATTACTTTCTTGTCCAGTAAATCTCATCGCTGAAGTTTATATGGATATTTGATGCATATCAGGTCAATGACTCTCAATCTTGGCAATAAATTTGATGACCATTTGGCAACATGAAGAAAAACTTGGCGACTTTGGCACCAAAAAAATGAAGGTTCTAGAATGTAAATATTTTGACTCTATGTTGTCAAGAACCAAGATCTGGTGATTCTTTATGATAATTCCATGTTCTGTCGGAAAACCAATATAAACATAAAAGGATAAAATGGTAGTCAATTCTCGGTTTAGAGTGTTATTCGTAATTAAATTCTCCATCTGTGCCCTCTGTTCTTTATTGCGGCTTTAATTAACAATTTTATGGTTTGAGTTTTTAAAAGTACTATAATGTACATACGCTTCGGTTATGTTTTTGTCATCTGCATATATTTTTGATACCTATGATTTCTTGCGTTCTTATATTTTCCAACTTGTTGGAGTTCTTTCCCTCTACATTTATCGAACGATTGCCATAACAATATAAAATAACTCATTCATTGTTTCTGTGGAAGCAAGACTACTTAATGTCTTTCACCATTTTAAGTCTACATTCATCATTAAATATATTATTTAATTTACCATTGCATTTCTATAGCAGTAGAAATGCCAGTTGTATTAATTAATTAATATAGGAAGTGTATATTCATTAATGTTTAAAAATAAAGGTACAGAAAAATGCCTGTACTTGTATAAATATTTTCATTTAATTGCACCACTACTAAATGAAATAATTTTTCTACTTACTAAACTTAGTATTAATGGAGAATAATCGTTTAATAATTTTATGAGGTTTATATGCATTAAGATTGCACAAGATACGTCTTTACTGAGTAAATATTAAAAATCATTGATGAAATATCTAATTTTTGATCATTCTATTTTGAAAAATTAATCATTTCAGTATTATCTAGCATATTCAATATCAGAGATATTTATTATGCTAAATAAAAATGCGCTAACCGTTTGTGTACAATTGTTTTCTTTTTAGGTTTAGAGAAATTCTGTCATTAATTACTTAAGAATTGTTAATTGTGTTTAGATTTCTTTTAAGTGCATTTCGTTAAAATTAAGAAAAATAAATTCATGGAGATTAAATTGTCATGCATTTTGAAATTGATTTTGCAAACTGAAGGGTCGTCTTTTATTAATCTTTTCTGTCTTTTCATGTTGTATATTTTTAATTCTTCTATAACTTGTAGAACTCAACTGAAGAATATATGCTGCGATTTTTGTTTATAGAATAATATGTACTTCCATGAAGTTATTTTTGAAACGAAGTCGATAATAAATGCAGAAAAGAGAAATAATCTTCACTGATTCGAGTATTTGATGTATTGCCATCTTATTTTTCAAAACTATACTTCCATCTTATTTCTAACTCATTTAATATGACATTTTATTTGACATTCACGATGTTAATTAAGCCTTTTGGGAATTCTTTTTGAATTTAAGTAGTTATACTTATTGTTTCAATTTAATTAAAGGTTACTGGATTTTATAGAGAAGAGCGTTAGAATAACAATCCGTTGACTCTTAAAACTTTTTCTTCCAAGATATTGACTTTTAGGCAGCTTCAGTTAAAGCATATATTAACAGCAGAGATGATAATGGGAAGCTTTGATAATATTTTGATACTGACAATAGATGGATAGAGTTATTTGTAAACTTAGAAAGCAGCATAATTTGGTGATCATTATTTGATTAATAATTTCACTTTTCAGTTGAATTTTAAAATGGTCAGAGGAAGAGAATATTAAATTTGAAGCATTCATTTGTCGACAAATTTCAATAGAATTAATATTATCATGTGGGAATATGATGTTTTTTTTTTTTTTTGAGGTTTTTGAAGCCTCTGCACGGACAGAAAATTGGCGATTTATCGCTTTTGAGACATCGAATTTTTTCTTTTAGGTTTATTAGAAAATGATAAAACAAGTTGTCACATTTAGTGACTTATAGCTAACAAAATGTTACAACTTGACTCGAATGTCCGCCATGTACCCGCTTCTCCTGTCTGGTCTATAAAGGGCAGGGTCGTAAGAAGTTATCGCCCGAAGAAGCACAACGATAAAAAGGGAATCAATACGCCACAGTGAGGGGAGGTATCGAAAGGTGTAATACAATAGTCAAGCTATCATTCCAAACCATTTAAACCATATTTTCACAATTTCTTTCTCTGGCCTTAAAAGAAGGTTTTGGAATTGGAGAGGGAAAAAAAAAAAAAAAAAAAAAAAAAAAAAAAACCACCGTTTTTCTAAATATCAAGACATGCGCAATCTGATAGTCACGTGATTGTTTCAAACCGGTTTAAACTGGTTAATGACTTTAATTAATTAAGGCAAACAATGGCTTAAAATATAAAAAAATTAAAATGAAATCTACGATTGTAAATTTTAAGTTATCATGTGAGAACATTATATTTTTAAGTCATTATTTTTCGTAATTAATCAGTTTTAAACCGGTTCGAAACAATCACGAGACTTCTTTATAGGTCTCTAACACTATATATATATATATATATATATATATATATATACGTAATAATAAAACAATACTGGTAAAAGCAGGTCACCCTTTTAAAACTGCATCTGCTTTCAAAGAAGCATACATAATTATAACGCAATACTGGTAAAAGCAGGTAAAAAAATATATGCGATTAAAAGATCTGATGAAAATTGCCATTTATGCTTTATTCATTGCCTACGAAATTTCGAGCTTCATAACCCCCTAACCAAAACAACATAATGTTCTCACATGATAATTAATATTCTCATATGTGATTTGTGAATTCTGAAGGAAACTTTGAATTCTTTTTTACTGTTATTTTACCATCATTTAATAATTGTTTTCAAACATTTGTATTTAATAATTATTAGTAAATGCCTTGTTTCTTCAAATATTATAGATTTTGTGACTTTTCTTTAAATATTCTCATTCACAATTGGCAAATTTGTATAAAAAATTTTATTTAAAGCTTTTTAGGTAAATTCCTTATAGGATAACTATCTATTAAATATTTCTTATCACGCGAATTTGTGACAATTCCTGCAAATTTTCACCGACTATAATTCTTAGGACCCACAGCTCACCAATTAGCGCGATAACTAAAGTAATTTTCATTGGATTTCAAATGGCATGGGGTATGTTATAAAGAGAGTAAAAATCTTCGATGAGTTCGTATATGAACTATGTAGCTCAAAGGGGATGGAAATTGCGGCGGTGTGTTGAATTTTTCTTTTTCCCACAACTTCTTTACAATTGAAGAGGGAAAATTAAATCAAATTAACGTCTCTTTAAAATGAACAACTTTTGCAATAGAAGGTTTTCAATGGTTGTAATTGCTTAGAAATTAGGGCCCGAAAAGTTATTTTTAATCCATAATATTTTTAACATATTCTGTATTGCCAGTTTTGAAAAAAATATATAAATGAAAACTTGTTCTTATATTTATTTCTTTTACCTTAATATTAATTAGACCTTTGCTTTTACCCTAAGTGCATTTGGACTTACTTTAATAGCTTCATGAAAACTAATAAAACAAAAAATTAAGAAGTAGAAATAATTATTAGAATTTGTAAAAATAATTAGCTTTAAATTTTTTAGAAGGGATGCATGTGCTTTTGAATATATTTTAGTTTAATCTTAGTCTTGGAAGCAAGAATGTAAGGGATTTTTTATCAGCTTTTTAAAATAAACTAAATTATATTTTTTAGATTGTATTTTTTTTTTTTTTTTTTTTTTTGTGAGAAAAGCAAAAATCTTCATAATTATCAAAACCAAACACGCCAAATTTGACAACTGTTTATTTCTTGGGTAGGAAAAAGTTTCTATAAATATAATTAAATACTATAGGGAAAGATTTATTATTTTGCTATTAAAAGTAAATGCTTATCGTGATATTTCTAATGAAAAATCAGTTTGCTAATGCTTTAAATTGTAAAATAGTCTGCTTTATATCTTATAATATTTATTACGTTTAGAATAAGTTTTTGTTTAATTTTCTATATTTGTACAATAAAAATAAATTTTGCTATTTAAATATAGTTTTTAAAAAATGCTAACCCTGAGCTTTTGTTAATCTACTGATCCTCTATCTGATATTCGCAGCACTATTAAGAGTGTATTGTATTTAAAAAAATTACCATTAAAACCTTAACACATATATGTTCTTTAAAAAACTGTTGATATATTCTTCTTTATTCCAATTAAAAACTATAACAGAAAGGTTAAAAAAGGCAATATATGAGATCATAATTCTAATATTAATTAGGAAAAGCAGACGATATTTTCCTCAAATATAATTGAAAAATCAAACGATGAATTCTTAATTTGAATTATAAAACATTATCTTTTGTATTTAATTGAAAGAAAAATAATTTCCAAACTATAATTAATTTCAGCAAATATGTTTGAAATGCAAACAATGAATTTTTGATTTTGCCGGTTGATACAATCTTTTGGCATTTGCTTAAAAATTTCGAAGATTTTAAATTAAATAAATTATGTAAAAGAACCTGTTTCATTTTAGTTTTTATATTTTAACCAAAATGTTATTTGTTTTGTAATAAATGCTAATTATGTGTTAGTACTAGGATCATTATTCATAGTTGCTTCAATATGCACTATTTGATTGTTTTTGTTTAAGGATTAAAAGGAATTTGAAAACAATAATTTAGACGATAAAAAGCTTCTTTTAATTTTCAACTTACCGATAGCAACTTTTTATTTTATTCGATAAAAAGGGTTTTTAAAAGATATTTTATCTGGTTTTTGAAAAAAATATCTCTTGTTATACCTATTAAAATATCGAGAAGACTGTAATGTGATTATAATGAACCATCAAAAGACAGTAAAAGTCTTTTATTCTTGACTATGAACATATATATAATAGCAAGAAAGATATTCAAAGAACTACCTTCTTTAATAGTTGGGCTTTGTCTCAATACCAACTCTTTCGGTTTATTTTTTCAGCAGCTCTGTCCAGAACAATTATTCTCTGAACATATTGATATGTTTAGACAATATGGCGATTCTTTTATTTAATTTCATAGCATGATGGAGAATCGTGTATGCTTATCTCAAACCTATTAGGCTTTTTTGTTATCTGACCACCCCTTTTGATACATTAGGCCGGATACTCGAAAGTGTACTGTATATTTTTGTTCTCTGATATTTTCTGTATGTCTTTTAATATATTATTCTTTGTAAATTGATAATATTCCCCTATATCCTACTTTAATGGCGTAATTCAGTTTGGAAAACAGTTTTCTGATTTACACTTTTCTCAGTAACTAAAGTCCATTGTAAATTACGATTTTCAAATTATTCCTAACTTAGCTTCGAAAGCAATAGCAATATAAGAACAGCATGAACTTGAAGAGCATAAAAAATAGAGTCAATTTATTTAAACAATATTTTAAAATATTTCAGAATTTTTCATTGGGGTTTAAAAGATTTTGAAGTTAAAAGACTGGAATACAAACCACCACGTATAATAAAACTCGTAGACTGAATACAAATGCTTTTATAAAAACTAGCTCAGTGAATCTATCAGCCAGCAAAAGGTCTAGTTTGGTAGCAAGAATTCTAATAGGATGTAATGTTGCTATTTGGAATTGAAAATTCTTTGAAAGTCATTCCTAAATTTGTAGATTGAATACAAATGCTTTGGTAAAAATTAGCTCAGTGAGTCTATCAGCCAGCAAAAGGTCTAGTATGGTAATATGATCTCTAATAGGATGTAATGTTGCCATTCGGAATTGAAGCTTCTTTGAAAATCATCCCTACTAAATTTCAAGAATAATAGATAGAGTTTATAATGTTTTCTTCCACAGATAAATAATATTACCTCAAGAAATCAGATTTTTATATCTTTATGGAGCATTTTATATGAAACTAAACGCGTACTTATTTTTTTGTCAATCTCATGGGCAATTAACTGAATATTAATTCTATGAAATTTAGCTCAATCTTAATTTAAAAAGCTACAATACAACAACAGTAGAAATGAATGTAATTTAATCTTTGCAACAAAATGGTTGTCTGAATTGAATTGCTTTGAAAGGATTAAATTCCATTAGAGAGGGCAAATCGTAATTGCTAAATCTTTTAAGAATAAACTATTACGATTTTAGCACACTTGACGAAATAAAGACTGCTCGAAATGATAAAGCACTTGATGATACTCTTCAGAATACACCCGACAACGACGAATTATTCAAGGTAAATTACAGATAGTTTCCCTTTCGAATAGACGAAATTTAATTGAATTAGGTTGTTTCAACTTTCATTCCAACGGCTGTGTTACTATTCATTATCGCTAAGAAATAGGATACACTTTAGTCTGTAACACATAGTTGGTCACCCGAATTGAGTTAAATAAATCTTCTAAAGCCACGGTTCTCTATGGGAGTTCTAACCCGACAAACAATACCTCGAAAATCCTGGGTTTCCAGTGAATTTTTTATTCCATTTTTGGGAATTGCAAACGAAAAAATAAAAGCGAATTATTTCTTCTCGGAGTCAGGCGATCGTTGTTTTTCGCTTTAGCCAAGCACTAAACCCTTTATTCCATGAAACATTCATTTGTCCCTGTTTTCTTTTAAATGGACTCTTCGGCGGTTTAGGACTGCCGGCAGGAGGGCGGACCAAATTGTTCCTGACATTTTGTTTTCCTTCTCTTCGAATACGATTCCGAATTCGCCGCCATTTTGGCCCGTTTGTTTCTGTTTTCCTTCAAATCCCCTCAAGTCTTTCTCATAAAAAATGCATGGACACCCAACACGCTTCTCTTTTGTTATTTGCTTACTTGATTTTCATGTTTCCTTTGGAATTTCTCTGCCCTTTTCTTTAAGGAAAGACTAGAAAATGTATATAGAAGAGATTTAAATAAATTCTGAAGCCTCCGCCGATAGATGAGAACGCTGTCTTTCTTTTTTATTCTTCCTTAGGGTATTCTTCTTCGGGGGTGTCTGTATCCGGCCAAAAATCTGTGTGAATACATAAAAAGAATATTTGTTTATCTTGTTGTGCTTTCATTTCATCATTTTCTGGTTGTGTTTGCATTTTCTCCGGGCGAGTTTGTAGAGTAAAAGTTTTACAAGCTTAAAAATACCCTCGTTTCTGTGCGGATGCGCAGAGGAATGAATTTCAGAATGTGAAGCGTCGGGAGTCAAGCAGTTTCAAAGAGTTTTGATTGAGAGGATTTAAGCCTAACCAGTTCAAATTTGCCTCTTATAATTTAAATATCTTATCCGTTTTAATTTCTTATATAACGGACATTATTTTATACCTCATTAAAAGCAATAACAATTATTTTTCGTTCAAAACATTTTGAAGACATTTCTTCTTTTTGACTACTGATTAAGTATTTGGGGAACCGATAAAATCGGAACTAAAATTGGTTTCTATCCTTCAGCTTCATCCTCTGCAACAACAAACTGATTTTATATGCAAATAAAAAAAATATCTTATATAAATGGAGTATTCCACAAGTGGCCGAATTCCTAGATGATCCTCTAGCTCAAAGGATACAGAAGTGGTATATGAGAGGGTGAAATTTTCATTTCTCCATAATTCTCTTACGATTGAAGATAAAAACTTGTAATTGAGAAAAGTGAATTGAAACCTCGTCACAGCTTTTGAAGAAGTTTTTTCTTTTACTTTTCGAAAACTGATTTAAAAAAAAACACCTGGGCAATATGAAGCTGGCTTAGAACATTGAACTTCCTCCATTTCAAGCACAACTTGATTAGCGTAAATCAATAAAAGTGCATATAAATCTATTATAAATATAGGGTGTCCACTAATGTTCTTCGACCCCCACAACAGCTACAACTATTGCCACTAACTTCATGTCTAAGTATAGTAAAGTGACCACAATAAGATCGGTTATACCGCCACCTGGTGGCAAACAATAGAAGCTTTCTTATCTCGATGCGGGAAAAAGATCCAATGTAAAATTGTACAGCTTCTTCAATTTACGGTAAAATAAGTCTACGAAAAGACAGTTTAAGTGCAGTAATGCTAAACATGAAACGCGCAAAATGCGCATTTGTTTGGCTATTATTTCCAATATTCGTATGCTAGAATCGATAGATACTTTTATATTCTATGTTTGAAATGTTCTCCGTCAGATGCAATGTATATATTGTCGTTTATTGTTCAAAAGATGTTCTTTCTTCCTATTGTCGTAAGTTGTTATGCCACAAGTTTAAAAATTCATGACAATACAAATGCGAGTTTTTTAACGTTTTGCCTTAAACATCATTGAGCTTCGATTTGATGCTCTCTTAACGCATAAGTAAAGTGTTCGTCATAGCAATGCTAATTCTGTTTTTTGCCGTCAGGTCGCGGTATAACTGACCTCACAGTATAACCTTTTTTTTATCCTTTACACAATGTTTATGATAATAGTTGTCAGCCTTCTCCTATATACGACGCAATTTAACAGCAACAGAACTATAAGAAAATTAATTCGTGAAACTCAACGGGGCGGGAAAAGGGTAGTGATAAATGAAATTATCTTTCTTTCGTAACTCCTCTATGATTAAAGATGAAAACGCAAATCAAATAGATGAATTATTACCTCGTCATAATGAATAATTTTTGCACTGAAAGTTTTTCAATTGCTTCAGTTTCTTAGAAATTCGGAGCCTGAAAGTGATTTTCAATCCCTTGACTACTATTTATCTTATCTTTTGACATTTCTTTGGAAAATTCCCGTCATTCTCTTCGACCCTTTTTCATGTTATAAATTCCACTCTTTATGAAATCAGAAAAGGAAATGGCAAAAGATAGAAAGAAATCAAATTGTATCTTTTCTAATATCTTTGGATTAAAAGAATCTTTTGCCTCCTTCGAAGATACCAATAATTTTTTTTATTCGACAAACAAAAATGAAGACTGTTAAATGGGAAGTATTATAAACATTATTAAAAGACCGAATGAAAATGAAAATCGTTGATTTATAAAGAAAAATATTCCATTTAACATGCGTTTTAATAAAGTTAGTTTATTTGTAATAAACTAAACTGTTCCCAAAGTTTTATTCTTTCATACTTACCTCTAATTTTGATGCCATATAAAGGATTATTTTGGGACGTATTCCTTAATTTCTAATCGTAATTTTATCACATCGAGGGCAACATTTGAATTGAAATTCCCCTCTCCAAGTTTCTGAGTGAAACCAACAACAACAACAACAAAAAATATTTAATCTGATGGATTTAATGCACACCAGGTTCGCTTACACAGCAAATCTTGAGTAGAATCGGGTTTCGAATCTGAAACTCCAGAACCTGGAAATATTCTTTAAAAATGTAATTTGATATTTCTTAATAAAATTCTTTAAAAGAGATAAAAAATAGTATTTTAAGAAGAACCAGCGAAAATTTCTCTCAAATTCTAATAAAATTGCGATCTCCCTTTTCCAGTTACGCCAAAAAAAAAAAAAAAAAATGCAGATCTTTGGCAAAACCGTGATCACACGAATCTTCAGATACTCATTTTCAGAGTCCTGTACCTGTATACTTAATAGTTAATAAAAGGAACCAGAACTCATATATTATTAACCACATATCATTAGCAAACAATACTAAAGAATTCTTTAGCATGTGATCATTGGTGATACTTTTTTGATGATTAATCGCTGAGATGTGGTTAATAGGCAAATACAAGAAAACCATATACGTCTTTTGGACGTCTTTTTTCCGACTCATTGAAATTAAAACGTTGTGACATGATCGCATACCGAATGTTATTAATTTAAATCGTTGTCTTTTTGAGTTAACTATATTTCAAAGAATACGAAAGTACAGATTGACTAATGGTTAACCTATCATTAAATGTTATTTAAAATGTGACATAACTTTTGATACTTTAGATATTAAGATTGTGAATAAAATTTCATTTACTTAATTTGTTATATTTTTTAGTTCTCGCATTTACATACATGCAATAGAACAGACCGATAGACGGTTAACCTCTTGAGGGATTTGGTTCAAAATTTGATGTCAGCCTACACTTCAGATGATTAGATCTGTGTACCTAATTTAGCTCTTTTCGTTTTGTAGCTATCGGGTTAACTTGTGCTCGGATAGCCAGACTTCCACTGAATAGATTTTGTTCAAAGTCTTGTAAAAATCGTCAATTTAGTGTTAAAACCATGAAAGTTTCATCTTTCAAGCTTAAAGCATTTTTTATTTATCGTTTTAAAGACAAAAAAGACATATTCCAAGGATGTGTTTGTCGCACTCAGAGGGATCTAAAATATGGAGACTCTTCAAAAACTTGAGTACGAATTTTAAGATAATTAAATATTTTCTTCTTTTTTTTTTCCTTTTTTCACTAGAAAAGGCTTTAAAAGCAGTAGTAGTGGTTGATAGGGCGTTGGATTCGCGTCCCTTGGGTTGCGAGTTCGAATCCCGCCTGTCGAAGACTCACCGTGTGTGTGGTGGCTGGCGCACTTATAAATCTGTAAAGGTCACAAAGTCTTCCATGTCGAGAGTAATACCACTAGGGGTACTGGATCAGGTCTGATCGTTTTCTGATTCATGTCTGAATTACGATCTGTGGATGAATGAATGAAATGCATGAATGAAGTCCACCCCGTAAAAAGGTGTGACCTGTGTGTAGCTAAGTCGTATTCTTGGCCCTAGATGGCGCTACTTTAAAAAACAAGATCACTGATTTCTAAAGTCAGTAGCTTGTCTATGACAAGTGTCATTAGAAACAACAACAACTAAGTAGAATTAAAAAGCAGAAAATTTAATCATTTAAAATAAACAATAGTTGAGAATGAAGAAGCCAGAAGCACAAAATCATGCCTTTAACCAAATTTTCTTCAGTCTCCCTAGTTCCATAGGTATGCACCTAACACAGACATTCTTAAAAGATATTCCTTTATTTTTATATTGCCCAGTAAAGATAAACATTGTTAGTGAATAAGACGGACAAAAGTGCTCACAAGTGACGTTTTTCTACAGCACTTCTAGGTCATCATCCTAAATAAGCTTTTTGACATCATCTAATGTAAAGAGAATGAAACTGCTATCTGCTACGGTATGTTTAAAAGATATACTTTTTCACCCTAGGTGTGCTGACACGTATAGTTATCGTATTTAACGGCTGAAACCACTTTACATTAATGATACAAAGTTTCTTGTATCAAACTGGATTTTGATGTCGGAAACTTTTCGATTTTTTTTTCTTCCCTCCAGTAGTGACGTTATTCTGTCTAAATTTCTATAGATATTCTGTTAAGAAGAAATCTGAAATGATTGAAAATGCTGAATGTGAAAATACACGCATTTTCTGGTGGGGGACGTTTAAGAGAAGGTTGTTAAACCTCTGACAGATATAGTGCGGAACAAAATTCTTATCTTACTTTATAAGTCATAAATGGCAAGGAGTGGAGATGATAGATTCCGATAATATTTGTTCAACAGTTAGTAAAATACACATTGCAGCTCTTTAATTTTTATTATTTGATTTCATTGCAAACTAGCCGCATTTTGGCGACTGGCGGGTTTATAAGGAATACTGTCTATATTAATTTTTCATTAAATATTTTATGCATAACTTAATATTCATGTTTCACTCAGAAAGGCATTCAAAAGATCATTAAAGTTTTAAAATGGTTATAAATAAGCATCACTTACATGCCAATAGTTTGCTATAACTTGGCTTCTAACTGGCATAGAGACAAAATAAAGATATCACTGGAAACCGAAAAGAGTGGCTATTTTTTAAAACTACAAATGAATAAATAAAAAAAAATTTTAATTGAACATTTTTATCCAAATTCATGTTTTTAACCTAATCGGATACTTTAAAGATTAAGGATGTGATTTCCATATTTTGTCTTAAATTTTGAAAATAAACACAATTTCCGTAATGTACACAGATTTATAAAGAAGATTGAAGTGACACAAGTTAACGATTATTTATATTTATAGTAGAGTGAATTTTTATAGTAGAATGAAAGGAATAAAGAATATGCAAATGAATCTTCCGAATAGTATTAAATTTTTTATAAGGATTACTTTTTTTCGGTGCCCGGCCATCACTGAAATTCCAAACTATTCTTAGTATTCATATTTATATCACGCATTTCCTTTATATTAGTATTTAATTGACATTGAGACAAAATAAAGATATATCACTGGAAACAAAAACGTATCTATTTTTTAAAGCTGCAAATAAATAAAGAAAGAAAGAAAATTGCGAATTTTCATCCAAATTTATGTTTTTGACCCAGTTATATAAGAAATTTAAAAAGTGATTTTCATATTTTGTCTTAAATTGTGAAAATAACATGATTACCGTAACGTACAAAAATTTATAAAGAAGAATTGAAGTGACACAAGCTAGCGATTATTTATATTTATAGTAGGTAGTTCATAATCCACTACATTCATTCATTAAACGAAAGAAAAAAAGTAGGCAAAATAATATAAAGTTGACTAAAAGTAAACGAACAGAAATTTTTCAATGATAATAATTAAGAATTGAAACATTTTCTATGTTTTTCATAGCCCCGTTTAAGAAAAAATATATATAACTCATAATATCCCTTTTGCTTAAGAAAGCAAATGTTTAAAATCGAAGCCATATATTATGAAGACTCTTGCATTGATGAGACAGATTCATTAATATAATCGGCTATCGGTAAATAAACCTAATGCTTTGAAAAAATTGATGGATATGCGAAGCGTTGGTTAAACAATCATCGATTTATCAAAGGGGAGCTTTACTTTTTGAAAGAGTGGAATTTAATTCTTCTACCTACAGATACAAAAATAAATAGAAAAATTATGTAATCTCCTTTTAAATTCGTTTTAATGAAATCAATTTATTTTAATATAACTTATGTATTTACAAAGATACCAATATCTTACTTTGTTTCTATATTAATTGTAGCTCTCTTGATTCTCCACTAAGATTCTGTTCTTACTTTCTCTTATACGTAGTAAATTAAAAGTGTAGCAATCATCAAAAAATTCGAACTCGAAGTTTTGTAGAATCTTCTCCATGAGTTCGTAAAACAAATTTTTGGAAAATTTCTGTTCTGCCAGTGACAACTCAAAAACGTTTTGAGCTAGACAGATGAAATTTTGTATATGGTCTTTAAACCAAATTCGTAGATTTCTATTAAATCAGTAGAGTTCTATCCATTCAAAGGAAGTCTCTCTCCGACTGTTCGATTATAAGTCAACTTGATAACTACAAAACGAAAAGAGCTAGAGAGATAAAATTCGGCACACACATTTACAATCCATAGTATAGACATCTATCAAATTTTAAGCGAAATCTAATAAGGGGGGATTGTCTGTCTGTCTGTACTTTCAGAAACATATAAAAGCCGATCATTCAAAAACATAATGAGCTTATAAATATTAAATTTAGTATGGTATTTTACAAGTACAAATGTAGCTTTTTAACAAATTTTTGTCTCAATCGATTGGGAAAAACGCATCTAAAATACAGATTCGAGTACTAAAATACAGACAGAGATGTTATTAACCGCATGCCAAGGCTTAATTGCCAAATAACTCGCCAAGAATGACACGATAGGTTTAAGAAAAATGCTGAATTCCAACCAAAGGTTAATATTTCATAACTAATGCACCCAATACCATGGAAGGCGTTCTCTAGTATAAAGCTTTTAATGGCGAGTGAGGAAGTTTTGGGAAGACCACTGGGCTGGTTCTTAAATAAAAAGTTTAAAAGTTTAAAAAAGTAGTTATATAATCGAAACTCGGAGAATGAACATTAACTTCATTGTAGCTTTCCATCCCCCGAAAAATATTATGTTTTAGAATCGTTTTTTTAAATTTTTTCGTAGATGTGTAAAATTTTTGAATTTCTCACTATTTTTTTATTTTGATTTCCGTGCCTTATATCCATCAGACAGGTTTTCCGCTGCCCTTGGCAACTTTTTGGTACATCATTTTTGTTTCCGTATCAAAAAATGAGAATAACATGGAGTTCAAATCTTTTATATAAAACCATTTCTTCTTGTATTTATTTGTGAAGGATTCTGTATTCGAACTTAGAATTATTTGTTGTCTAAACTGTTTTTAAAATAGAAATCGAGCTAAATAATCTTTTCATAACCCAGTTTTCAATGTAGAAATTTTAGTGTCATTCCTTCTGACAACTAACGCCCTATGAAAAGTAATGATACAAAATTAGATAAACTGATGCGGATAACGTTTCTGCAGAAGAGTTAATTAGCTCTAATTAGACATAAAATCGGAAAAATAAATGAGAAAAATTATCCCGAGTCATAAATAGCTTTAGATTAGACGATACTGGGAGGATGATGAATAAGCTCACTTACTAAAAATCTGCAAGCCCATTTGATGATATACATGGCTTTTCAAAAGCTTTTATGTGATTGATATTTCTTGCATTGTAATTTTGTTGAATAAAAAGTTAATATATATCATACGAATATAAAACTCTGGCTTATTGCAAAAAGGCACTGCAGAGAGTCAGTCATTGTGCAATGAGTATGGCAGGTTGGAGTACGGTTTGTTGCAAAATGTAGGTGCTATTTGACAAATGACGGATTTTTTGGTTAGCGTGCGACATATCTGTAGCAAAACTAAAAACATAAGCACTTCATACACCTTAAATCACTCGAATTGTCATGTCGCTCTTTCTCACTTGATAGGATGCTTCAGGTTTTTACAGAAATGAAACGATTTAATTATGAATTGACGACTTCGGTAGCTGAAATGAAGTTTCTGGAAAATGCAAGAATTTTGGTTCTGTCTTTATTAGGAACCAAGATTTGGAGATTCTTCTAGAAAATTACGTGCCTTGTTGAAAAGCTTATATATACGAGGAAATCCGAAACGAATCATTTGATTCTTTGAGCTCTAACAGTTTTCTTTGAAATCTATCACTATTTCCAAATCAGCGATATGCTGTATACCTGTGTTGTGAGTTTATGCAAGCACTGTTCAATATGTGAATATCGGCTGTGTTTTTCTGCATGCCGTTAATATTTTTAAGTTTCTAATAATAATAAATAGAATAAAGAATAAATTAGAATAAGAATAAAGCTTCTTTTTTACGTTACCTAGCGTGTTGTACTAAATTAACCTGGATGATTTTCCGTTACAATATATTAAAAGAAATTCTAATATCTTAATGATATAACCACTTGGACGCCTGAAAGTGCTAAAACAACAAGTAAAAAACATATGTAGTTAATATTGGTTAAACGAAGATATATAGTACATACAGATATATTAAAATATCTGTTATAGAATTCACAGATATCTACATAATATAATAACTACTACAAATTAATGAAACGCTAATATTTATAAATAACTTGCTTTACTCAATTTGCAGAATTACGATATATTTTTCATTTTTAACAACTGTGATGCTAACAGAAAATAAAGAGGACATTATAGAAATGTTCATTTTTCTTCTGTAAATATATATGGACAATCCCCAAACAACTGCTGATGACACTCGCATTTTCAGCATTGATATTTGTCGATCCAGCACGGAGGTAGGTGTACAATTCATTGATGCCTTTAAGTAATTGTGGCTTGATATGCAAATGTCTTCATGTAAAGAAAGAAGTATACAAAAGTAATTTGAATAAAGTTCGGGATATACTAAATACGTTTCTTGTGTTAGAGAGAGATTCCAATAATTCTTCACTATCACAATAACTATATTCATATTTTTATCTTCAATGATTATCTTGCATTTCAATGTGGAGAAAAATATTTTAACTGTACCAAAATGCAAAAAATCTGCACTTACACTTTTTTGACTTGTCTGCTTATATATAATGTTACTCAGTATGCTTATATATAACAAGTATACTCAATAGCTGTTTTGCAACAGTCTGAGTAGTTAAAACTCCCTTTTGAATATCATGTCTATCGAAGTATTTTGAAATATGTTTGGAGCCAGTTGAAAACAGATCAAATCTCGTTATTCTATTTTCATGAGAATATACCTGAGAACAAAGTTGCGGAATTTATTTTTATGTAATGAGGTAATGTGGATATTGAGAGATATTCTGTTAACATTTTCTGTTAAAAATTATTTTTCGAAAATTGAAAGTGCGTTATGTCTTGAAAGGGTGAATGTTTGAAACTAAACAATTGAATATAACCTCTAGTAAGTCAAATGTGAAAATGTCATTGTATACTTTTCTCCAGGTTTAAATTCAATATTGCGAAACCTCGGATAAATAGTGTTCGCCATATCTAAGACTATAGCATAAATAAGGTTTCAAAAGAAATGCTTCGTTTTTTTCTTTATTAAGACAAGAATCTTCTCTGGAAAAATAGGGGGACCTTATTCTTCATATTGTTCCGAAAAATGTGTCACTCATTAAATGATTTTGTTTGTTAGGTACTTGGTCATTTATTACCGATTTCCATCAATAAAAATTACTTCAAAATGTTAAAAAATTATGCTTTTTAGTATTGATATTTCTCCATTTTTTAATGCCATAATTTTGATACTACCTGGCGATAATTTCGCTAACAGTTTTTCAAAGAACATGTTTTTGTACTGTTGTAAAATTCAAACGATATGTGTTTAGTGATGGTATTTGCTTGCTTTTTTTCTGATTTCTAAAAGTTTTTAAAAATCAGAAACTCAGTCACGAATAAATTTATTTTTATTCGTGAATATTATCAGCCAATAAATTTTTAAATGGTTGAATGCAAAACACGTCAATAAAAATTGGGGATAAAAATGATTATAATATTTTCATTCAGCGTTAATTTTTTCTTGGATATCTAAGAAACATATATTTATTTGTATGTCTAATTTGCTTTGTGCAGTGCCTTTTGATATAGATCTATTTTTTTGTGTGCCTCTACGTGAGATGTACAAGATATCATCCTTTTCACCATTTTCTTTTCCATTTCCCGTACATATACAGGGACAAACAATCGAGGATAAAGATATAATAATAATAATAAATAATTTTTTCAGACTGCACAGCTCTGAAACTTCAAAATTTATCAAATATTTATTTTTCAATTATCATGAAGGCTATTTTTAGATGCTTACTATTTATTTTTAGCTTGTATTCCTCATGGTTTCATTAAATACTCTTGATCCCATTTCTGTCCAAATCTGATAAACACGTGACCCACAGACCTTGGTGACCTCTCCTGTCTGCCAGCAGGCAGACAGAACAGGTGTCATATTCAGAACTATGGGATTCTAGATTACAGCAACATGCAAATGCGTCCTTGAAGCAGTTAAATGGGTGAAATATTCACTATCAAATATCTTTACATTTTGATGTGGCGTGGAAGTTTGGAGGTGATGCCAGCTTAGGCGTTCGACTGATTACGGTTCAAGATTACAAGCTCTAAACTCATATAGACAAATTGTTTCACCAAAATGTGGTGTTTAAGTATGCATAAAGAAGTATTACATGGGCATATAAAATAACTACAACGAATAGTCCCCATTTGGACTCTGTGGTGAAGTAAATGATCGAGTCACTTTGATACTTAATATAAAAGACACTTACACTTAATAAGATTTCTCCTAATTTTAACCAGCATTTTCCCGATTTTCCCCTAAAATGTCCCCTATTTTTCCCTAAAATTTTCGTTATTGTTTCCAATTTTCCCTAAAATTTCCTCTATGTTTCTTAAGATTTCTTCCCATTTTCTCCAGAATTTTTCCCTAAGATTTCTCCTATTGATCCTTAAAATTTTCACTTTTTTCATATTTTTCCTAAAATTCCCCTTATTTCTCCTTGAAATTTCCTCATGTTTCTTAAGATTTCTCCCCTTTTTACCCAGCATTTTTCCTTAAAATTTCCCTTATTTTTCCCTAAAATTTTCACTTTTTTTTCCTATTTTACTCTAAAATTTCCCCTATTTGTCCATAAAATTTCTTCTATATTTCTTAAGATTTCTCCCCAATTTCCCCAGCATTGTCCCTGTCTTTCCCTAAAATTTCACCTTTTTTTTACCTTAAAGTTTCACTATTTTTTTTATGTTTTTCAATAACTTTTCCTCTATTTCTCCCTAAAATTCCGTCTATATTTCTTAAGATTTCTCCCCATTTTCCCCAGAATTTTTAATATCGTTTCTAAAATTTCCCCTATTTTTTCGTAAAATTTTCATTATTTTTTCCTATTTTGCCTTAAAATTTCCCCTATGTTTCTTAAGATTTCTCTCCATTTTAAATATTTTACCCTAAAATTTCCCCTATTTCTCCCTAAAACTTCCTCTATGTTTTTTAAGATTTCTCCCCATTTCCCCCAGCATTTTTCATGTTTTTCTGGGGCGTAATTGCCGACGCGCCATTGGCAAGATAATGCATGATATCTCATATCTAGTTCTGGATGGTTGAATAAAAAATGGCTGTTGCGTCCTTAAAACCCATTACTAATAACGAACTCATAAAGAGGTATAATTCTTCAACGTAGATGAACCCTGAGTGTAATACTACTATTTCAGTATCCAATAGGATAGTTCAATCTAGCTATTAAATCGGAAGCTTCTCGTTCGCTTATCTGAGGTGTTCCTCTAGGGATATGGGCAGCGGTGGACTGGTGGTAAGGTCTCGCTCGTGAGTCGTAGAGTTTCAGGTTCGAGACCCGATCTATTTCACGCTAAATTTGTCAGGACCAAACGTCCTAAGGCTGGTGTGGGGTGGTGTGACGAGGTAGGTGCCAGCTGAGGTGCCGTCCTCGTTATCTGACAGCGGTTCAAAATTACGAGGTCCGTACCAAAATAGCCCAAGTGTTGCTTTACAATGGGACGTTAATATAACTAAACTAAACTTCTGAGGATATAGCATGTAAAGTGAGATGGAATGGCCTCTCCGAAGCTTTCACGCGCACTTTCCAATACCCTCTTACCCTTTGAAAGTGTGGACCGTAGGTAAGATCACGAAAATTCTTCATGCCGTTGGTAAATGAGAGTTACGAACTGCAATTGTATCTATCATGAAAATAAATAATGACGTGGATATTGTATTTTTATTGAACCTATCGAAACAATATGCATTTTGGATGCTTTTCCCCCCAATCGATTAAAACCAAAGTTTGACACGGAAGTACAGTTGTAGTTACTTCATCAAAAATATAATTTTATTCATTTAAGTCATCGAATTTATGAATTATTGTGTTTACATGAAAATGGAAATATAGCCAGCAAAATTTGATAAGAATCTGTATTTTAGATGCTAAACTATGTACCAAATTTTATCTACGTAGCTCTTTGCCTTTTGAAGTAATCGAATTTACTTGTACTCGAACAGCCAATGTTCTTGTAAATGATTGAGTTCAATTTTCATAGAAGTCTACATTTGGTTCAAAGTTGACCCCCGGGGTGAGGGGCACCTCGAAAAGTGGATGAGATGCTTTCTGTATGGTGGTTGGATCTCGTCACTTTGGAGGGTACACAAAAAGGTGGAGATATGGCTCCTCCCAACGATGACGGGACGTACTTCCTTCGGGAAGGGCTGTACCGTGGCCGGTGATGGCCCTTAGGACTCAACCACAGTTCCTGCCAGTATCGCAGTTGCAGCAGTCCGGTCATTCAGTTTTCTTTGTCCGTGTGCCTTCTGGCGGGTCGGAGAGTCAGGGATATGACTTTGGTCGAAAGTTTATGTAGCGAATTTTATTCGTCTAACTAGCTGAGTTATCGGATTCATAGATAAACAAAAACAGACAGTCATAATACCAGAAATAAATTTGTCGGACTCATGGAGGTCTAAAATGTGAAAAATAGTCAAAAATTCAAATTCGATTTTTTTATATTTTTTTATGATTACATTGCTTTCTTCATACTTTCTACAGTGAAAATGAAAAGAGAGCGATTATACAACTTATTTGAAAGAAAACAATTTTATTAGCATGTATCATTTAGAAATATAATATATAAGAAGACATTTTCTGAAACAATATACTTATTTCAAGCCAATTTATGTATCTAAATTTGAAATCAAAAGGTACTTTAAAATAGCTAATAAACGCATATTTAACATCCTCTTTTGCAACTTAATGGAAAAAAAAATATTTTTAAAGTTTTATTTTGCTTAAATATAAATATTATCATCTTGCATATAAAGATAACGGGGCAATTCAGATTTATTTTTTAGAAAAAACGTTCCAAGATCAAAAACATCCCAAACCGACGCGTATGTCAAAATGAGACTGGCCTTCATTTTATAGAAAGCATACCCCTATGTGGCAGCTTTCCCTCGGAAAGTGTTTCGAGTCATTATGCAAGCGAGTGTTTTCCTCTCGCCTAGTACCGGAAAGAAGCGACAGATGGCGACACGCAGTCTCTCCGCGTGACGCTTCCATCTCTTACTCCTCTTTTCACTACTTACTCTTCAGTCGTAGTCTAGAGGCTGGACGGCAAGGTTATCGTCTGCACACTAGAAGATCGTGTTTGGGCCGACCCCTATGTCTCGTGACGGATTTACTCCTGCTATGGGCGGCCGGCATTCCGCTGCGATGGAGTGATTTTTCTCTCTTTTTCTGTGTGTTTTCGAGAGTTTGTTTCCGTTGTTGTGCGCGAATTGTTAGCTTCTGCATCGTTTCCACCATGCCATGGATGATTGTGGTGATCTTGTTGACTCTTCTGGACACGTTGTCGTCGGAAGTGGCCTGCATCCGGCTAGCTGACATATACTGGAACGCCAGCAATCCCATGTGAGTGCTTTATTTACTTCCGCAGAATGAAGTATCATCGTTATATTAGTCCCTACAAATGTCCTATTATAGAATAAGTTGAGCACTATTTTTAGTATATCGTGGATGTTATGTTTAGAAAGTGGTTTCGGGACACAATTCCCCGTTTTCCCTCAAAAAAATATAAGCACAGCACCTAAAGATAAATTAATGCACTACTTTTCAATAAAATGAAAACAATTTAAGAAAAATAGAAAAATGTTGGTGAATTTGGGATATAGTGGTCCGTTATTTCGTGATTGAACTAGCACTTGTCCAAATCTTGATTCCATCTAATTCTTGATATGGAGCTGATGCGTTTTATTGCTATCTGTTCGTGGGTCAAATGCCCTGTAATGTTGATGTTGTTTGCGTAGACGGGGGACTCGGATTCTGATTTTTTTTTTTTTCATTTGATGGCTGGTAAAAATTATAAGGTTGTCCAGGTGCGAGTATCTACAATGTGAACAATTAATCCAAGACATAGATCCTATAGTGTAATGGATTTCGGAACAACTCTTAAATTGTATTGACCGATTTAGAGATATTTTCTATATAAAATCTTATTTTCCTTAAGACTTTTTCCAGTAATTACAATAAAAAGTTATTAAGTTATATTTTTACTAAGTTAAGTTATACTAAGTATCTATTATACATTTTGCCGTTTTGGCAGAATTATTACAACTAAGCTGAAAAATTTTGAAATTTGATACATTAGATTTTTTTTATTTAGAAATTTAGTAATGGTTTTTAATAGCAAGTAATAATTTACTTAACACATTTAATTTATTTAATGTATTCAACACATGTTGTAATGAATGCAGAAATTACTTTCTAAAAACTGAATTTTTGCATTAATATTCTATTTTCATTCTTTATTAATTTGTTTTATTTGTTCTTTCTAAGAATAAAGACGCAAGTACAAAATTGCAAAAAAAAAAATCTGTTTAGTTTATTTCAGTAAATTTTGAATGTTATGAGCTATCGGTTTTTTTTCAATAGCATAATTTTATTCTACTTTTTGAAAGTCATAATTTTATTGCCAGAATTGAATGCGTTATATTAAAATAAACGGAAGTTTTAGTCAAACGATTCTATTCAAAACAAAAGAAATAAAAATGTCTATATGTGGGCAATTATTTAATTTCATGAATATTACTCCTTAGATTTTCAATAACTTTTCCTGCTGGAGAATATAAATACAATCATATTTTTTGTGTGTAATTTTCTTTCATATAAGTCAAAATATTTTATTTTCTGTCTTACGGTTCAGAATGCTTGATTTTCCTTCTTATAACATTTTAATAAATTATATTAAATAATTCATTGTTGAATATCCTAATGTTTCACATAATGCCACTTTATCTTCCATTTCACCAATAAATATACAAACTAATATAATAGTTCATTAATATATATATATATATATATTTAATTAGTAATATGAAGTATTTTATATCTTTTGGTGGTTCAAATGTTATACCAATACATTTTTTTCTATATGCCGACTTTCACTGGCACTGTGTCACTATAATTATAATTCCATCCTTTCTAAAAAATTAAGCTGTAGTTCCCTAATCACCTGTAGATAATGTCATAGATTTGTTCTAACCGCAGTGTCGGTAAAGTGAAGGCAAGAACCGATTGTCCCATAGATGCTCGAGACAAAACATTAATCTTATACTATTCTATATGCCTCGAACATGAGAATATGTACTTCCTTACATAATTTTCCAAGATTTCAGTTTTAATGGTTATTTTAGGACTCTTTTAGGATTTTATCTACTTTTTATTAAATGTTAACTTTTTTTTATATCAGTTATTCATCTCCAAATTTGCATTTCATTGAGAAAAAATATCCAGAGCACGCGCTAATTCGCGATATATTGCAGTTAAAAAAATTTTGCTATATAAGAGCCAGCACACTGAAAATGGAACGAGAAATTGAAGATAATAGTTGAAAAATTCCTTGCGGGATTTAAACATTTTCTCACAGAATGTACTGTCTGTTTAAAAGTTGAAATAAAAGCCCATTTCCAATACATTATGTCCGACTGGTCTTCTCTGATCGGAGCGAATAGTTTTAAAAAGAATTTCTCTCGGATTTCTGTTTTTTTCGCTGGGACTCTATTTTTCCTTAATGGGTCTGTTGTAACAATTTATATCTGCACATAGTAACCATTTCTTACTGGATGTGTGTTTATAGATCGATTTAAAATAATAAGATTGTGTTTATAGAAAAGCAAATTACGTTATGTTTTTTATGGGTTTTCTGTTTTTCGGAATAAAAATTTCAATGAATATTTGATATTTTTAAGAGTAATTCCTGTTAATTACTGGGCTTATTTGAAATGCTTTTTAGATTTCAAATAGTTTATATTAATTGTATTCTTAATATTTTTTTCACTTTTTTTACTTTCTTCTATATGAATTTTATATAAATAGAAAATATTTTAATCGTCAAGAAATTAAGAATTATAGATTTTTAACGAAATTCCTCCCTGAATTTGAAAAACACATTTTTGAGATATTTGATTGTCCGTCTCTGTGAACTCACTAATTCAAAAATATTTCGATCCAGACTTATAAAGTTTGTTACGTAATTTTTACAACAAAATTTTAGTTTACTGTCAATATTGGGTTAAAATCTATTCATGGAAAATAAACATGATTACCGCAAAACTTAAAGAACTAGATAGATAAAATTTGGCACTGTTTTAAAATCGTAAATTTTTATCAGATTTTGAATTAAATTTCGCAAAGAGATGATCTTCTGTTGGTCTGTAGTTTCTGAAGCAAGTAAAAGCGATAATTCAAAAACGCAATAAGTTAACTGAAATTTTATATGTGATCTTGTAACTACAATTGTAATTCTGGGTCGGATCTCGAATTTAATCAAACGAAATGAATGCTCAAAACACATTAATCTTTTTAATTTTATTTACGAAACGCGTAACTCTTATGTACCGAAATCTAAAAATAAAAATATGGTCACCTGTGGCGCTCATGGTCATGCTCTTAAGTCCATAATTTTATGCTTGGTAATAAATACTTCAGAGTAAAGAATGTGCAAGAAAATTCAGTGAGACCACTTCCGCTCATTTAATTTTTGAATTTTGTTTCTTTGTTTATCTGAATTAATGCTGATCGAATTTTCATTCATAATATTAGTTCTAGTAGTATCTAATTCTGTATCACTGAAGTTTAGAGCGTGAATCTTTTTTCGTACTGTGCATGTCGGATTCGCATAATCGCATCTGTCTTACCAAATCATACATTTTAAAAATTCAATTTAATGATTATTCAGTTTAATGATAAATTTCTATTCTATGAAGTAGATAAAGATTTACTTTAAAATAACGATTTTGATTCTGATTTATGTTGCTGCAGTAAATATTTTTGAATGACATGTTTATCATTAGAATAATGCATTATTCAAAAGGCTGTATTTGACAAAGCGGAAACATCTAATATTAATATTCTTAAATATAACTGGCCATGAATGAATAAAACATGAAACTTGTCACTCTTCTTTCAAAAGCATCAAAAGGAAAATCTTATAGAAAGAGTTCTGTTTTTTGTGTTTGAATTCTGGCCGTTATTTTAGAATACTTAAGATTATAGAGAATAAGAATATATTTGAAAATTTTGTGTGCAAGCAACAAATATTTTAGTATTGATTTACCAATATTCTAATAATGTTATAGCAGATATTACGCAACTAAAATTATTGTTAACCCCTTAACTGTTCCGCTTTCTACGTTATTATATGCACATTATAATACTAAGAGAAAGCATTTTAATCGTCGAAAAAGTTTAACTCGAGATTTTGGCGAACTCCCACTTCTCAGATCTCTCTGAGTTAAAAAAACACATTTTTGGAATGTCTACCTGTCTGTAAACACGAGAGCTTAAAAATTCTTGACGAATGACATTCGTTTTGTGGTCGTAACATAAAATTTGAATTTTCTATTTTGAACGAAATCTATTTACAGGAAATTTGTTTCTTTGTCTCTCCGGGTGCAAATAAGTAGGTAAACATGGTGACTACAAAACATAAAAAGCTAGAATGATAAAATTTGGTACGCAGTTTTAGCATCTTAAGTGTAGATTCTTATCAAATTTTGGAAATAACAGATGAGCGGATTGATCGTCTGTCGTTCTGGGCTTTCACATGGACGCACTTTCATATTAGTAACGTCTCTCATGCCGTAGAAGAATATTTTGTTTATGATCTTATGACTGAAATCTTTTTTTTTTCAGCCTTTAAAAATTATCCAAATTATATACTCGTTTTTCTTCATTACACAACAACGAAGCACAAAGTGTTCATGTACGAAATTTTAAAAGTAGAAAATATGAACGCTAGTGGCATTAACTGCCTTATTCACCTTTCACAAATTTTTCTGTTGATGTGTGAGGGGGTTAAACACTTTTACTTGGGACTATGCATGAAAGTTTCGGAGAGATCACACCTGTTGATTTTATTATCTGATTAGATTATACCTTGCATTTCGAAATTGATCTGCTTATTCATTCTATTAAGAATCTGTAGAATATTTGGGGAGTTAGCGGATTATGTGCAGTTTTTATCGAATTATATTGAATGATTCAATTTTAGTTTTTAGAAGCATTAATTTGAATCCCATATGTCTATCAGTATAAGTGTATCTACCGTAAGGTGAAAATTGATAATTCAATGATTACATATCAAATGTATATATATCTAAAATTTAGTTCACCTGCTTCTTTATAATTATTTTTCGACCACTTTAATTCACAAACTTCATTTTTAAATCTTTTGATTGACTCTTGTCTCGAGTGTGGTGGCCATCGCTAGTGATATAATCGCAGTAGTGTAGCAACTACGGCGACAAAAGAGTATAGATGCACCTTTTTTCTGTTTTACGACATGCCATCAGAGCAAAATATCTGTATATTAATATCATTTTTCTTTTTGATAAGGGAACGAAAAGATAATACCAAGCCCCGAGTACCTACTTTACTTTAAGAACCACGACAAGGGGCGAAAAATTATATTATACCCTTAGCGCCTGTTATCCTCTCTACGCCACTGTGGGGTCGTGTTGGTCATATTCCAATGACGAGACATACCTCCTACGAGAGAAACTAGTGCATGAGTTGTTTATGACTATTTTTAATTTAGTTGTTATTACTGACAAATAGTAATTATAGTTGCTATTGCTAACTAATAGTGATTAACCCTCTGACTGCGCAGTTTTTTAAAATCACTATTTAGATGCGATGTTATCGAATAAGTTTCAATATTTTTCAAACAAAGTGAACTGTTACTCTATGGTACCCAATAATGGTATGATTTAATAAATTTCTGCAATCCTAAAAGATAAACACACTAAACCGCGAAAAACGCGGGATGCAACAGAAAATAGACTGATTGCCAACTCGCTAGAAATCGCAGGATAATTTAGGATTGCAGATTTTTATTATATCATGCAATTATTGGGTAGCATAGAGTAACAATTCATTTTGTTTGAAAAATATTGAAACTTATTTGCAGACATAATTACATTGAAACTTATTTGCATCTAAATAATGATTTTAAATTATGGAATCAAAGGAATTACTAATTAATAAGATCCATGTGAAGGTTGATTGGTGAGTAGTGGTCATTTAGATGCATCGAATAGTGTTACGTCAGAATTATTCTTTAATACTTTATAAAAAAGCTGTTATTAGAATGCGTGAACTGTAATGCGTGTTTTCATTTTATGAAATCATTATTAAATAATCAAAAGTATAATTACATATTTTTAATTATTTATTGGAATATTATCGATTCATTTAACTGATATTTAATTTCTATTAAGAGGATCTATAAAAAATTAAAAAACTATATTTGTATGAAATTTATTTTTTCTAATTTATCATAAAAATTAAATCTTTTTTCTTTTGAATAATAACTGATAATTATGATTAACTTTTTGATTATGGTTAATTAATAATTTTATTACTTTAATCATTTTTTTCGTGATATACATGTTGGAAAATAAATGAAAATCTATTTTTTTACAGAATTATCAAAAAAATGTAATAAATCTCTAACATTCTGAGTGTATTTAAAATTTGTGTAAATGACAAATTATTAGCTTTCAAAAGGATATGATGTATATTTATTGGAGACATAAAATGCTTGAATCTACCTCTTGTCGCATGACGTAATTTGCAAAAAATATACAGTCCGTAAACATTATGTTAAAAACTCTGCTATGGCCAAAATACGTTAAATTATGAATCTTATATTATAGAATATATTCAAGCTTTGTGATCTAAAAAGTTATGGAAAATACTGCTGAGATCAAAGAGTTTCCGAAATGCTCCATTTAAAAGGCATCTATAGTGAATATCGTCTGCAAACTTGTATCACAAATTTTTACAAATTCTCTAAACATCTGGGAAAATTCAGGAAAAACCAGAAAATTCATTGCATCGCTTGAAAATAAATTTGTTTTTATTGAGATCATTTTCGCTCTGTTGAGTTTTCGGAATCACAAGTGCTATTGGGCAAAGAATATGTTTTGATTTTTTTTTTTGTTCACAATTACATTTATGCTTCCGAATTATTTGAAATGTTGTAGAAAGCTTTCAAAGACGATTTTATATTAAACAAACAATAGTATTTGATTGGAATAAAAAAGTTTAAACTTGATAAAAGAAAATCCCTTGTAAGTGATCCGCGATTTAATAGACAATCTAATTTGGATTAATGATTAAGATATTGATGTCAAAGAATTGGTGTGTTTGATGAAAATAAGAGACAATTTTAAACAAATTCCTATATCATTTGGCGCCTGCGCAACAATTTTAAAAGCTTATTTAGCGTTGCGACGTTTCGGTAATTCAGTTATCTTAATAGCTTTAAATTTGAACCAAAAACACTAATTGGATTTATTTGGAATGCAATATAAAATTTGCAACGATGATGCTTTGTTTTTAGGTAGATGCCTATAGGAATAATACTTATTGTAATGGTTTTCATGACAAGAGTTCGGGAACATTTTTGCAGTTCTTGGCCGATCATGTTCTCCAGAACCCAAACCCACCCTTCGTCCAAAAGTTAACATGGACAAAATGTTATACCCATTTTATGTAATCTTGTAAACTGGATAATTAGTTTTTTTTATTTTATTTTAACTGACTTGTTAGAAATGTAAAAATCTTGGACGAGTTCTTAAATGACCCATCTAGCTCAAAGGAGAGGGTGGAAATGGGGAGGAGTTGAAAAAGTTTTCATTTCGCTATAACTTTGAACAATATTGAAGATAGAAAAATAAATCCAATTATCCAAATTAGAGCCTCATTAAGACAAATAACTTTAAATATAGAAGTTTTTCGGTAACTGCTAGAAGTTAGGATCTGAAAAGTGATTTTTAATCCCTAATTTTCACTGTTTCTAACATCAATAATTTATATTGCCATATAATAACATAGATGTAAAGGAATCTGTCTTCCAGCTTGCCGAGATAAATATTTTTCATCTAAATTGATTTATATATTGTGTAAAAATTCTGAATTAGCGAAACTACTTGGTTTATTGGAGATGTCAAACCTTACATAAACGTTACATGGTCTTCATCTAATCCAAGATCTATAAGAGCTTTGCTTGTAGGTGCAGATTGCCCCCCCCCCCCCTAAATCAGCGGGATTTCAGTTGAAACTGCATCATGATTCACTTTTATTCCACTTTTTCATTTATAGATCGTTGAATCCTTTTGAAAGTTGTCCGTATATCTCTCATCCTCGAAAATTTTAAATATATTGAAAGAAATTTTAATTTATGATTTATTGCAAATTTTTTTTTAAATAAAACTAGCTAGTACCCGGCGCGTTATTGCCGCAGATGAAATAATTTTGATAATATCGTTTGAAATTTCAAATAGCTATCTTGTTTAATTAGGAATGATAGAAAGAATGCTTTATTTTCTTGTCAACAATGAATACCTTCATTAAATTTGAATGATCTATGAAGGAGAAGCATAAATAATATTTTTTCTATTTTATTGACTTTAGATATAATAATTGTGCTATGCATATAACCGTCGCGCAAGTGCAAGCAATAAGGTGGCTAATTTTTACCGCAATCGAATAAACGGTACGGCTGCGCATAAAATACGAACAAACAGAAAAATCATTTTTATATATTACATATAATAATTGTATTATTTCTATAACCTTTTCGCAAGTGCAAGCAATAAGTTGGTCCAAGTTTTACCGCAATCGGATGAACGGTACGGCAGCGCATAAAATACGAACAAACAAAAATTCACTTTTATATATTAGATTATGACCATCTCTATCAATATATTGTCTCAATATTCTACAGTAATTCCGAAAACACGCCGACAGATTAATAACTGCTGCCTCAGAGAGTTTTATTAAAGTGAAACATTTGTTAAACAAGAGCATCGAAATGAAATGCTAACTAAGGTGGTTTCGATGTCTGTGACGGAGGGGAAAAAAGTTTATTCTTTAGACTGCCGAACAATCGTTTTCCAACAAGACACAATGAGGCGAAAATCGCTGACGCTCGTATTTGTTTATTTTGTAATCATTTACTCTCCGTTTGTTGCTTTTACATGCGTAGCAGTTTTATTAAATAAAAAATAAAAGTTTTAGTTTCAGCTATACGCGTTTCGCTTGTGCTTCGTAAAATTGAAGATTTGCATAATTTGGTTCAATTTGTAAGAATTTTCTATCTTAAGTTCCCGATTTACATGGTGGATTGGTTTAACGAAAGGTTGTGTAAAATTGAAATCCGAATATTATAATCTAAATTTCACTTTAAAAATAAATGCATAAAAAAATTATTTAATTGCTCGTTTAATTGTTTAAATTTTCCATGCAGATTAAATACAGTAAACCGTAGTTTTCAAAAGAATTAAATATTATGAAAAAAATATTATCGTGATTTTGATAAACAACTTTGATTATTATAAGTTTACTGTTGTTATTGCATACACTCTTAAAAGAAATAATTTTAAAAAGAACATTAAAGTAAGTGGTAGAATTTAGACTAAACAGTTGTCAAGGGCTGCTGGACAAAGGAAGGCTGCGAACAGGCCGATTAAACAGCGTATTATTTGTTGTCAAATCAATAAGTTTGTAAAAATATAAAT
Source organism: Argiope aurantia (assembly GCA_026543865.1). Lineage (NCBI taxonomy): Eukaryota > Metazoa > Arthropoda > Arachnida > Araneae > Araneidae > Argiope > Argiope aurantia. The sequence continues at coordinate 779,783 of JAPMOR010095361.1, read as the reverse complement.
TTTATAAATTATTAAGATATACAGTGTGTTTGATTATTAAAATAAAGTTCATTGCGTCTGTAGGAAGTTGGAAATCGCTTAAAATAGTACCAGGAAATTTTTCTCTTAGATATTAATCAAATCCAGTGTCATTATATCGACACTGTAATTCACAAACTCACTGAAAACTATTTCGAAGCCAGCAAAAAGATAATAATGCATAATTGACATTTTGAGTTTTTAGAGTCGTATAAACGAAGATTTCTATAGCTGGACTATGATGTGTAAACGACGTCATTATATATATATATATACACGTATCATACATATCACAATCATATCTTGCCGGCCTGCTATAGAATTGGAATTGGAATTTTTTAGGCAAAAATATGAAATAAGAGTATTTGAATATGCTGTGTAATTTGGATAGATATTATATATAATATCTAGGCATTCTATAAAATGAAAAATGCTATCTAAGCAAAGCATGAAAAAAAGTCAAGATTTTTATTTAAAAGTCGTGCATTCAACAGAAAAGCAAATTTCATTTAGAAAAAAATATATATATATATATATATAAATATTACACCTTTTATTCAAAATACGTAAAGAAAAATTATTGTTATTCATCACATAGAATGTTATAAATAGAATTCTTCGCAAAATATGTTATATACGAATCATTTTTAAAGATTGTTATTCTATAGAATGTATATTTCAAACTTCAACGGTAATATATGCGTCGCACGTATAAATTAGAAACGTATAAAAGCTATTTACCCCTTTTTAACGTAAATTTTAATTGATTGAAGCAAGATTATGTATGTTAGTTAATGAGATTAATCAGCTATTAATTAATACTAATCGTACCTATTAATAATAGTTATCGGTTGCAGTGAGTAATAATAATAATTTATTATTAATACTAAGCATGTTTGTAACGAATAATATCGAATTAACTACATTGTAATATGCACACGCCATAACGTCATTTTCTTTATTTCATCACTTGCAAACACATTTCGGCAAAAAATAACACAATACTTCCAAGTTTCCAGAATTTTCGTTTATTCATAGATTTTATTTTTTAAATTTTAGTAAAATTTTTATGTAAATAAATAAAATATAAACTAGATTTCACTTGCTTAAAAGTTAATCTCAGGTTATTTCTTTTTCAACATGTTTCTAATATTCATGATTTATTTCAATATTTCGTGATTTTTTTAATTCATATATTTTTCACATTTTGTGCAGTGTCCGGTCCCTCTAGAAATAGTGCATGGTTATTCTGCGAACTTTGACTGAAGTTAATTTAAATGGTTGTATCTTGTTATGTATCAATGTAAATGAAAGATTGCATGAAACTGGAGTTCAAGTGTTATATATGAAAATCGTTTGTTTTTTATTCATCATATTAAATCGAAATCGGGCATTTCGAATACTATATAAATCATGGATTAAACTATTAATAAATGAATTATGTTATGTATTCTTTTGCACACGAATAGGTAAAAATCTTTTTTATCAGAGTTTACGAGAAAAAAGCTCGTTGTTTCTGGAAAGTGTCGTCTTTTATTTAAATATTATTAAAAAATGGAGCACTGGTTTGATTCTGCGTTTTTGTTTTACACCAGGAGTGATTATTATCAATATTTTTTTTAACTCTCACATTTTAAAAAAAGGATGATTTCTTGCATGAAAAGTTTTTCTCGTAGATTTACTCTGAAATAGGAATTATTTAAAATAAATTATTTTAATCTTCTATAAATCACTTTCTGAATAGAAAAAAAAGTGTTAAAAACCGCGAATAATTTTTTTCGCTTCTAAACGAAAAATGTATTAAAAGAATATTCTCTACTTAGCATTATTCGATTTTGTGGAAGAAAGAACACACACACAAAAAAAAAATCGTTCTGAAAAACAAATTTTTCATCGCCAGCATTTATATCGTTACTGTACTTGGTGGAAATAATTACAGTTTTACAGAATCTCTTTTTTTATGGAGCTTTTCGTATCAAGCTTCTTTTAATTCGGTGAGAAATTTCTGATATCTGTTGTTTTTTTTCCGTGGGAATTTTTTTTCCTGTGATGTTAGAAAATGAAAAAATAACTTAGTTGCTAATTTTTAATTCCTTTTAAACATTTTCTGTTAGGTTATTATTAACTGAAGTGATAACTTTTAAATAAATTCATACTTTTATAGGAAATAATCATTTTTTTAAAGTGGACCAATTTTTTTTTTACCATCTTGTTAAGAATATTTGCTCCGTAGCTTAGAGTTTGTTTTATTTGAATTTTATTTATTTAGCTTGGAATATTTGCTGTATTTTGTTCTCTTCTGAGGCAAAAAAATAACGAAAACAATTTTTTTTAAATACTTTAATTGTCTTTTTTTTTTTTTTTTTTTTTTTTGCAATTTTCACATTTTCAATCACTTGTATTTAAAAATACTGAAAAGTCTCCTGAGAACAAATTGTTCAAAAAGTGACCAATGATTTGCTGTAAATTGTTATTGGAATTGGATGAATTCTTTCTAGATACTCTAGAAGCAAATATATAAATTATATATAATGTAACTTCATTGATTAATAGCTGAAAATATCGTAATAAGTATCCAATTGATTCAAAATTTCTAAAATACAAACATCAAGTTTAATAAAAAAAAAACTGAGAATATTTTTAAAATAAAATTGACTGCATTTTTAATATTTAACTATTTAATAAATAATACAAATTAGAAGTAATCAACAAATAATTTCTACATAGTGTTAATAATTATAATTTTGAAAAAATATAATGATTTTAAAAATATTAATTTCAAGAAACAAATAACACCAATAAACAATCAATATGCAGGACTTTGTATACAATAAATGTACAGTAAAACTTCAAAATAAAACAATCTACTTTTAATATGTTCAATCTTTTTTTTCATGAAGAACAGGAATTTTTTTGTTTATATATCAAATATTACTTTAAAAAATACCCAAATATATTAAGGACTTTAATAACTGTATATTTGCGATCACTGAAAATACAAAGTGCAAATTTATTGAATTAGCGAATACAATTTAAAAATCGAATTAATTATTTTATTCATTTGACTTCTAACTGAATAAATCCTCATAACAGACGATAATTTTAAAATATTTTAATAAAAAATATACATTGAAACGGGGGGGGGAATTCAAATTATAAGTATTCGTATCAGCCAAATTCCACAGTGTTCTTTGTAAATTCTGTTTATCTTATTACTGTTATTTCTTTTTATTACCTTTATATGAATTTTTATAGTTTTCCAGGAAACTATTCATAATGTCCGATATTAGCCCGCTTATTTGACAAAATCAAAAAAGCTCGAAATTAAAATCTTTATCTTGTCACTTAGTGGTGCATATCACCTTATACGAAATAGTATGTGCCATTTTTTTTCTACTCGAATCCAGTTTTTCAGAGAGGCACTTGCATATATAGTTAAAATATTAAAAAAAAATAATTTATCCGGTTTATTCTATAAGTCAACAAGTGTCAAACCGTAAGTCATATGATTCAAACGAAGACAGCATTTGCCTCGACTTTTATCAAACATTTTCCTCTAATTGTAGAATCTTTTGGAGTATATTTAGAGTTTTGAAATTTGCATCAAGTAGATCTTGTATTGAATTAGCAATCAATGAACTAGCGAAAACAATTTAAAAATAGAAATATTTATTTTATCCTTTTGACTTCGAACTGAATAAACGATAACAGATATAACAACATAACAGACGATAATTTTAAAATGGGAAAATTTCAGATTATAAATATTCGAATTAGCCAAGTTCCCTTGTGTTTTTTTAAAATTTTGTTTCTTCTAATTAGCTTTATTTGGTTTCTATAGTTTTCTAGGAAACTATTCCTAGTGTCCGATATTAGTTCACTTAATTCATAGAAGCAAAAAAAAAAAAAAAAAAACCTCGATATTAAAAGTTCTGATTACTTAGAAGTGTATATCATCTTCCATGGAATAATATGTGCCATTGTAGTTTTTCAGAGCGGTACTTGCATATATAGTTTAATTTTTTTCAAGAATATTTTATCCGGTATATTATGCAGTTCAACTGGTGTTAATAAACCATGAGTCAAATGATTTAACTCTTTATTTATCGATTATTTTACCATCAATTTTTCAAATTTATTTTTGAACAATTAGTTTTGGTACAAAATAAACCCAGGAAGAAGAAAAAACTTTTTAATTAATTAAAATAATTTAATTAAATTAATAAGAAATGTTATTTTTAATTAATGCCTACTCATTTCTATTGGAAATACTTTCTTCGTGTTCTTTCAAACACTATTAGAAAAAATAGTTATATTGTGAAGATATCAGCCGGATTTAAACGGTAAAGTACCTTCGGTAAATAAAGGGTTAAACAAAAACAGCCTTTGCCCAGATTTTTGTCAAACGTTATCCTCTAATTGTAGAATCTTTGGTGTAGATTCAGAATTCTGTAAACTTGTATCAAGTGAATCCTTTCAAAAGTTTTCATCTTTGGGGGAAAAAATGTATTCATTTAATCCATGATCTCTTAAAAATTACTTTCATAATCAATCCATTAACTCTTCCTCACTGTTGTATATAAACAAGGTTCTTATCTCAAATCGAAACTTCTTTCTGTCTGTCACACAGAATGTAGAGTCGACATCATCCTTTCAGTTGATTTAATTAACAGAAACGTGAAAGCTCCTCATTGAAGTTTTCTCTGACTCAAGCTGTGTGCTTAGTAGTGGAAGACAGCCATCCGCAGGACTCATTAAAATATGTGCTACTTTATTTCTTTTCAGTCTTTTCTTTCTTGATTTGTCAGAAAATTTTTCGCATACTTAATGTCTTCTCGAATCCAATCTCCCAGAGTGGCCCCGCGTTTTCATTTTTATGCGATGCAAGGCATATGAACGCAGAAATTCTCGGATTTTGACATTTATTTCGGATTTGCAGAACATAACTGGGGATTTCGATGATTGCCTGGCGGTGTGCCAGACGCCTGGCAGAAATTATTTTCCTCAACTAAAACGTTCCGATCCCTTTCTTTATTTGTTTTTCTTTTTACCAAATTTATTTTAATTATCACTTCTTCCTTCATCTTCTTTCTTTTTTTTATCTGTTTGTTTTTCGGTTCAAGAAATGGCTTTGAGTGGCGGGATCGTCCATCTCTTAGGTGGGTTTTTTGCTTTTGCGTTTTGTTTGCTTCAATTCATTTATGTATATTTGCTGAATCTGTTACAGCAAATAAAACGGATGTGGGTTAGGGCTTTTTTTCTTTTTCCGAAAAGAGTTCTATTAAGGATGAAGTGAAAAATAATCCGAAGTTAAGAAAAAAAATCATTCATATTGGAGATTAACTATGTATATGATAGGTTTTTTTTCTGGGTCATTGGGTTTATGATAACTGTTTCTTCGAGTACATTATAGATGATGTTTCATTAATTTTCAATAAGGAATATCATGTCCACATTTATGTAGATACATTATTTTTGGTGCCATTACTGGAATTTCAGCTAGGCAAAATAGGATCTGCCTAAAGCCCCGTTCCGGCAGCCCATGCGCGTCTTGAAACAGGCACATTGGTTTTCCACAGTGGATTCTTTGATGTCTGTACATTTTGTCGACAATTTGCAGAAAGCTACTGATCGACGTCCACATCCTGGGGTGGTAATACGATGGGTCAGATGGCCGATTTACTATCATATCCGTAAAGGCAACAGGCCGTCGGAACGGGGTTGAAAGCTGCTGAACTGAGGAGGGGTCCTCAGACAGGTCGATTCAATAATCTTATTATTTGGCGAATATATAAAAAAAGTCACAATTCTATGAATTAAAAATATATTTATAACACTTTTTCAAGTATAAATATCCAGATTCTTGCCTGTATTATTATTTTCACTTAGTTACAATATTTATAAACAATGAACATCGCCTTACTTAATATTGTATAGAAATGTGGATTTTAAGTCATAATAAATTAATAAGCTATAATTTTAAACGTGCAGTTCTTGTATGTATATATATAATTTATTTCGCCTGCCTCGGAATCGGCTCTAACGATTTGTATCAAATTTTATATTTAGATAAGATTTTACTTTTTAAGTTTATCTATCTAGATGTCTTACCTGAAAAAACACGATTTTACTGACAAAAAATTGTAACTAAATATTGAAATGTGAGTATACATGTTCTGCATAAGCATATCGGAGATAGTGTAGTGGTCAGGGCTTTGGACTCCCATGCATTTTTCTCATGCTTGATCCCGCGTTTGCAGTTCAATTAGATTTCGCTTATTAAACGAACCATAGGATAGGATTTTATTTATAATTTTACAGAAAAAAAAACTGCCGAGCAAAGATTTGTTTTCCAGGTATTAAAATTATTAACCTTAAATAAATAATAAAATTTTTAAGTTACAAATTTGTTGAAATGTATGCTAAATTGCTCAATTTACTAAGTGGGGAGATCTCATAATATACGCTGTTGAAAGCTGCAGAATGCGTAAATATGTCACTGGTGTCAGGTGATCATGTCTTAAACTGAATTATTTTCTATGTAATGGAGTATATTCATTTGACTGTAAGATCAGATGATAAATGTAATAATGTTGCATTATATGCTATTGCCATGTCTTATACAGTTTAGTGACTGTATTACTCTTTCCTCCTATAGGATATTTAAAGGAGTTTTAAATCAGATTTGATGCATTTGATTTGAAAATGTGATCATGAATTGCTTACTTTGCTCTATCCCATATCTTTGATTTGTCGGATCAATTTCTCCTTATGAAATATGCGACGCTTTGTGGAAATGGGTCTCATGATTTTGAAAAGTGATTAAATAATGATAACGCATTTGGTCTGGTACACTTTCCATAACATCTGTACCATATGGTCACATATTTGATTAACTTGCCATGATTGAGTTCATAAATGCTATATACGCCGTAGATCATCTGTCAAATTCTCTCTGACTAAAAGCCTGTCAGACCAATTCCTCCATATTAATTAATAATTAATCAAAAGGTTTGTATGTAATTAAACTATAGTTTTTAGTACGTAATGTTATAATTTAATAAAATATTATAATTAGTTTGTGAATACAAATTTGTACATCTCTGCGATATATGTAAATTCTTCTAGTATTAATATTGTTTAATCTGTATCTCTCTTATAATTGGCTGGAATATTTTTTTTTAGTTTTGTTCGTAAAGTTTTCATGCAAATTACTTAATAAATACTTAAACATTGTTTATTCTTATACCTATTATACCAAACAACTTTGAAACACATAATTTTGACCAGAATTCAATTACGATAAACATTCGCGTGATGTTAATGATTTATGGCTTGAAAACATATTTCAGACATTTTTTTAAAATATATTTATGGATAATAGCAGAATAATTTAAGAGGAACTTTCTGGCTTGAAAATTCTTTAGAATTTTCTGAAAATATTTGAATTAGTGGATTATTAGAATAAAATATGCCTGTTTGCAGAGAAAAAAAATACTGTGATACCGAAAGCATTAAAGTATCAATTTTAATCGTTTTAAAATATGAGGAAATGATGACTGAAAAAAGGATATCAAACCAGGAAAATTAACATTTTTTTATCATATAGAATCGTTTTCTATTAAAAATAATTAAATTGCCATATATCATTTATAATAATTGTAGTTATCTATTCCTATTATTTATATTTCATCATTCTTAATTAGCATATGCATCATGACTATAACTTAATAATTATATGGCGATAACTGAATTATTATTCTACTTAATACTGAATTCTTATCTAAATGTTGCTCATTTTGTATTTTTTTTTTACGACATTCAATGAGATTTTGCTCTGTTTTATCTATCTCTTTCTCCACGTATTTTGAATTGATACAAGACATTTCTTCATTATTTGACAATTTATTAAAAATATTTTTCATATAATTTTTATAATGATTATTATGGAATAGAATGTTTTTAGTTACTGCAATTCCAAATTTATTAAAAGTTTTATTTTATAATTTACTGTTCATTAAAAACGTAACTGCTCGAGTAATCTATCTTCTATCGATTTTCACTTTCTAACTTAATTTGTTATATAAACCTCAAAGGAATTAACATAATCTTTCCTTTATTTTCTACGAATAAAGAATTTAACGCGATTAAATGTTTAATGAAAGCGATTTATATTTCATCACACAAATAAAATATTTTTAAAAAATTCCATGAAAAAATGTTTTTAATAATTTGCTAAAATTCAGAAAAGAATTTCAAGGGCTTATAAACTAGTATTATTAAAAAGATATATGTTAAATTTTATTTTGTATTTTTAAATTAAATATTAATATTTATTTTTAAAAATATTGTAAAAAATAACTTTTGTTAAATAAAATTTTTGGAAGTCATCACCAGAAATTTGTTTCATTTTTAATTATTTAAAGTTATAATTAAAATTTCAAAACATATCTCTCTAAGATGCACATTTCCACCCACCAAAGCATCAACTTATATATCTTTTATATTAAACTGTCTAACCTGTAGAATGCCAACATAGATTCACGCTCGCGTTTTCTTCTCTTATATTTCTATACACCAGTTTAAAAAATTTAATATGAGATTAATTGAACAAATTCAAATTATATTTTCAGTTTTGCGTCTATATTTTTTTCCTAAATGCATCTTTATTTATCGGACAGCAATGAATTTTTGTATTTCCGAAAGTAGATCGGATCTCTTTTGGTAGTTGCGGTTTTCTTTGTCGGCTTCCGACCACAAACGGATAAATTAAGTCATTCACATGTGGTTTCTCATATCTGTCCTGTGAAATCAACTAAATGAACTAAGTGCAAACGGGTCCATTCAAATGGGTTCGTTTCTTAGATATAATTTTTTATTTGTTTGATATGTGCGATATTTAAAAATGTAACTTCATTTTTTGGCTCCATATCTGTACAGTGCTTTGAAAATACATCTAGGCTTATTTTGTTCTTAATTATATATTTTTTTGAGTGTTACAAAGGCAATAACACAAAAAAAATTGTAAGGAGAAAATATTTTAATATTTGGTGTAATTAACTTACATGGATTGAACTGATAAATACATTAGGGTCATGGAGAACTGGAGCGGACCCTAAAACTAACTATTGGCATGTGGACCCGACAACCCAATACTTCCATTTCTTATCCTGGACTCGGGTCCTGGAAATTTTGACGCTTCTATTCTCGACCCCATTTTTCTTGGTGGCCCTGTATACTCGTTGAATTATATCTCTGTTGAAGTAGTTATGATTATATTTTTCGTGTGTTAGCATTTTTTGATGTTGTAATTAAATTTGTGCTTGAAATGGAAGTTTCTTAGTTCCATAAACTCTCTCCCTACTAAAATTACCGTCCCAATCGCACACAAATATTGTACAGTATTACTATTAATATTGAGCAGTACTGTATAATGTCATGAAATTTACAATACCGATTAATACTGAACAGCGCGATATAATGTTTCGAAATATTGAACAATACCGATGATCTCTGGGGCCTTATCAATTTCAGTGTAAAAGATTCCGGGCGGCAATCAATGTGTTAAAATTGCCCTTAGACATTAAGAAAATGCCTAATTTGAAGGATGAGAAATTTTCACCTAAAATTGTTATTGATTTGAAAGAATAATTTTTAGTCTCTTGATAATTGATTTTTTAAATAGTTAACATAACTTATTAAAGGGTTCGTTGATCTTATGTGACAAAGATCGTTTTTCAGCTACTGGTCAGGTATCGGATAATCATTTCCTTTATAAAATTTGAGGGTCACTGCGGCATTTAACTTCACCCTTTATTAATTGCTGGCACCACGAATAGCCTGGAGACACGGAAAATAATCACGTTCTTGCTTCCCGGCGGATTATTTATGCAACTCTCTGAAAAATATAATTAATCCAAAATCAGTGCCGCAAAAATTCCTCCATCATTTCTAGCAAAGGAATGGCAATAAAGTGAAGGAAAAATTGTTTAGTTTCACTTTCATCCGAATTTATATCTCTGAACGCGATTCGTTAAACGGAAGGTCAAGTATTTAAAACGCGCCAATGAGAGACAGCCGATAAATGAATTCGAAAAGCCTTCGCCTATAAACAAGCATCGCCGTATTTTTTTCTTCGTCTTTTTTTCTTTTTATCTCCCTTTACGGGTGTTCCTACGCACTAGTTTTAACTCTGTGTCTTTTTACGGGTGAGGGCCATAAAAAATGTAATGGGAACATTTGTAATACGCTAGTTAAAAGAACTTTTTTCCGATGCGGAGGTAGCGAGAAAAAATCTTTTTCGGGTGTCTCTAATGTATATGAAGTGTCTGGGATCTGCGGCACGTCGTAAATATGGCCTGGGAGAGTTTATACATATGGATGGCGTGCTTAGCGACGGCAAAATGTTCCTGCGCGATACGATAAAGGGGTGCACCACAAAATGCAGTGGGATATCATAAGCACACTCGCGCAACACGGCAAATCAGTAACAGGATATATTTACGCGATATCGCAAACGGAAAATGCTTATGATGTTAAATTAGCACTATTTTAAATAGCCTAGACATCTCGGGAAAGTCCATGCATTTCTAATTTTTGACTGCTTATCTTCCATTGAAAACATGCCCCTAATAAAAAAAATGTAATCCCTTGGATTACCCCCTTTTTTTATTTATTAAAGAATAATTCTTAAGAAAAAATGAGATTCGAACCTTTAGGTCGAAGCATTGTAGAATAAGAATATTTTAGAAATATTTCATTTGTTTTTATATTATTATAAAATGTGCTTTTAATTATTAAAATAATAATGCACACACACGCCGCAAAAAAATGTATTTAATATCACTTCAACACACGTGTGTGTCTTTTTAAAGCAATAAAGAGTATTGTGGCTTCTTTTTAATCGTATTATAAAATATATTGAATGATATACTTAAATGGTTTTTCCATCAAATAAAAAAAAGTATGTAAATTAATGCTACTGTAAAGTTAATTGTTTAAATGTCAAAATTTCGATAATTTGTAATTAAATATTTATTTAAAATTTGTAAGTTTTTCTAATCGCTCTCAGCCAGTTCCCCGGATTTTAGACATTCACAGATTGAAATATTATAACTGCTTCAATAGGTTTTAATTATTTAATATGTCAATATATTATTTAATATATCCTATAAAGTTTCGCCCCCCCCCCCCTCATCCACTATTTTCTTACTTTCCATGCATTAATATTTTAATAAATAATGCTTTGGAATTTTTTTAATAAATGCTTAATTCAAAGAAAACTAAAATCATTTTTAACGTATCGTCATAATTTTGACGGAAAGTGTCATCTATTTCGTTAATCATTTCTCCAATATTTGTTCACAGATGATAAATGCGGCTATTAGTTATTTTCTATACAACTTATATTCTGTGTTGCGTATAAAAATAACACTGCCGATGTAATAATACTGTCTACAACCATGTGGGTTATTGAACAATAGGATGAATACAGACTGTGCAATTTTTCCTTCTTTTGTGCTTACATTTGCAGATTTCGGCGTTTTATGACCTTATGCTGAGAACATTATGGTACCCCTCTGTTACTCATAACATAGTAAGGCTCACATTTCAATATATTTTTGACTTAGTCAACATATTAATCACACATTTTATTCATTTTTTTCTATTTTAAAACGTTGTGATAATATGTGTTATTATTTATTAATTATTAGTTTCCTTTGTTGACTACCTATTCACCGGGAGCGTAGGTTATATTTAATTTCAGTTAAATCCGTTCCACATTTCATACCTGTGATTTCGTCAAATTATCAGCCATTAAAGCTGTGTTAGTTTAGTCGCCTTACATATGCTCTGTTATTGAATAGATGAACTTATTTGATGGAAATGTGTCCCGTGACATCATAATTCTATTAAAAACGTAAATGCTCAGTCCATCCATCTTCTAACTTTCGTACAATTGTAAGATTTTTTTATTCGCCTCGTAAACTATTCATATAATTAAAAAAAATACTTACTTAGTTTTCAACAATGGAAGAAAATCAAGCCATTCAATATTTAGTGAAACAATGGAAAACGGTTTCATTTTAGAGCAATAATGTAATCTATTTTCTGAAATTAAGCAGAAAAATATTTAAAAAAAAATTGTCGACATTCAGAAAATATTGGCCCGATTATAAATTAGTGTCATTGAAAAGTTGATTTCTTGAATTTTAAGATGACGTAAAAATAATTTTTGTGTTATAATAGTCTCGAAAATTAATGTGGAAAAACATTAAAATTCAGCTTAATTTTTTATTAATTAAAATTCGAATCAAAACTTCAAAAAAGAAATCACTTCGAAGTGCATATTTCTATCCTCCAAAGTATAAAAGTATTAAGTTTGGTGGTCCTGTTTTAAACGGTCTGGTCTATAGAAAGCCAATTCTCACGCACTGACATTCGTCTTTATTATTAGCAGAGATTTCACGTGATTGCATAATAATATTTAGCAGATGTTTGTTGCATAGAAATACTATTGTAACAAGGTGAAAGTAATGATACAGGAAAGTGCTATTTTTGCCAATAATGTCCGATAAAATGTTAATATTATCTTAACACTTCATAATTTATAGAATTCGTATTTTATTATTTATTTAGCAACGAGGCTAATATTATTTAAATCGATCTCCTATAGTCAGCTTTAGCCTGCTTCATGGGAAATTTATTACTTGTCCATGTCTCTTTATTTTAAACAGACTATAGATTCGGAGATTACAATTATTTCGCCAACAAAAGCGAACAACCTGCAAATATGGCAGCCTATATCTGGGAGTGTAAGCGAACACTAATGGAAGAATTTAAATGGACATAACAGTCTTCTGAGTTTTTTACTCAACTTACTGGAAAGAGCATTTTTATTGCTCTTTCCAACGCTTTTAACTCTCACTCAGCTAGTTTTTACTCCGTGAATGAAAAATAGGTTAGTACTGGCAGTGCGGCGGAGAATCTGATTGCACATCACGCCATATCAATCGCCAAGGGAGGAAAAAAAACTCATTCAAGTTCATCCGCAAAAAGAAACGAAATAGCTAAATGGAAAAGTGCAATTTATCGCTTCTGGTGTTCCATTGGAATCTTCCTCTTTTCCATCGCAATTAAAAGAGACCAGCTTTTGGCGGCATTTTTCTTACTGCTTTCGGACTTATCAAAGGCGACGAAATATCCATTGGAAGGTTTTGGCCATTTTCTTGGGTGAAAAGAATTTTAATTTCAGTAATGAGTATTCAGAGTAACAAATTTCAGTTACCTGATAAATGGGTTTTATTTACTGTTTTGAAAATTAAATGCTGTTATAATATAAGAAACTGGCAATACGAATTTTTAGTTTAAATACAACATAACATTTGCAAGGTGTTTAAATTGATTTTTAAAAATATCAGCTATAATATATCATTCAGCAAAATATTCGATTTAATACAAAAAAATTTCTGCATATTGCGAAAAAGAGAGGAAATTTTTATTGAAATTAGTAGTCAAATGACCTGGAAGTCATTTTAATCTCTATTTAGTTTTCTATCATTTTATATTTGCTTGATGGAAAAAAAATGTGCAGTTTTAAATGGAAGTCGCATATATGACTGCTTTATTTTCCGATTGCTCTTTTGAAAATATGTTAAACACGTTATTTCGTTATTATTGTGCAACTCTGAAAGTTTTGTTATCTAAATTACATTTAACTGCCTTAAATACACTAATTTTATAATAAGTTTTCAAGCATTATAATAATACTTATAACATAACATAACGCCATCCTGTGCCCCCGGTGCCTATAACACTAAGTTATCTAACCAGTTGGATGAGCACAAGATGGAAGGAAGAAGAAAAAAAAAAAAGAAATTGTTGCTAGAAAGAGACGACAGACCATCCGGGGTTCTCCAGAGAGAAGCACATCGGTGTGAAATCCTACGCGACTGTAATTTTTTGGTGAAGTAATAACTGGATGGAGGAGACAAGAATATTTAAACAAATGGTCACTATGGGTTGAACTTACAGGGAAATGAGATTACCAACTGAAAAAATTGATAAGTTACATTGAGAACATCTGTATGACATATATAAGCATATAAATAATCACTGAAGAGTCAGAAATTTGTAACGTCCGTCTGAGTTTTGTGGTTTTGATTTCCTTCGTGAGAACTGTACTTTTGAGGGACTTTTGAAGTTATAATTTCGGCTGATTTTGACAAGAGGCATTCTGGTCTCAGCTATTGTGTAGTCTTGAAAAGTTCTTGGTATTTATGAATATGGTTTACTATGGAGTGGATTTTTCCGCGTGAAAGGGTATTCGATGCAACTCTCCTGTACCATTCTTTCTCAAGACTTGTTTCTGGCTTTCTCATGTGCCATGAGACAGTCAGTAGGCATTCGGTGGCATAGTGAATTGGGGATCCTATCTCCCCACAGCTACAGTAAGGAATCTGTGTAGGTATGTCGGGAATGGGCCGTGTCCAGTGAAGAAAAGGACATCCGCTCTGTTCCAGTTGGCCGCGTAGAGAGAAACTTTCGATATTATGTTGAATGTGGAGCGGCCTGTTTCGCCGCCTTCCCATTCCTTTTGCCATCTTGTCATCATATCGGTTTGGAGGATTTTCTTCAGATGACATCTTGGAAGCTTCATTACATTCCGATCTTGATTAACATTAGCCGCTGTTTTGGCTAGTTTGTCCGCCGCTTCATTCCCTTCATAGCCTACATATGCCTTGATAATAATACTTATATTTAATGCATGCCAAAATCCTTTTTTTCACTAAATAACTCATAAGCTTTCAAATGCTATTAAGATATATTGCAGCACAATGTGTTCATTAAAATTTTTATTGGAAACGGCTTGTGTTTTAGGATCTTTCTAGATCTAGAAAAGAATTTTATATTTATAAGGTTTTGTGTTTAAAAATTCCTGATTAAATGGTTGGGTTTCTCTAGGTATTCACACCAACGAATAATATTGATGCGTACAAAATTAATTTAAACTGATTAAGATTAAAATAAAGGCTTCTTTTTTATAGCATTTCGTTAAAATGATATCTTCCGATACGTGTAGTTAAAAAGAGAGATCCTGTCTTCTTTGAGATGTAAAGTCATATTGGGGAAAAAAGCATAAAATTTTCCTTTATGAATTTGAAATTGCAGGCTATATTGAAAATAAAGAAAATATCTTACACTTTTGGATCCAATCTTCTGTTTTCCAAATTCTGCTGTTGCAAATCCGATATTCAGATATTGAATTACATTTCAAAGATATTAATAGACTTTTAAATCCCAAATTATTTTTAAATCTATTTCATTATATAGAGTAAATTATCATGTATTAATGAGTGTCTTATAAAATATTACAGCTAGAATTTTTTTACTATTATCTATTATCCGTATGAAATCTGCTGGGATGCTTTAATGAAAATGGTTCAATAGTTATTCTAATATGAACTGCATTTTTAATATATTTTAGTTTTATAAATACATTATTGATAGTATTTTTGAATTCATTTATTATTTGCTGTATAAACACTTAAAATTGTATATATTTTGGAAGAATTTTGTAGCATATAAAATATAGTAGTAGTATTGACATTCTGGATGCTACTGGAATTTCTTTCCGTAATTCAAAGACATACTTATTTACAATCGGAATTCTGTCGTCATCGCCGCATCTGATATGTTACCAATATTTATTGATTAATGATTGTTTTCGTATGATTTTAGCGAAAGTAATCATTTAATTTCCTCGAATCTCGTAAACGACGTGAATCGTTGATTAATTTCACGGAACGATCATTTGCCACTAAATCAGCTTCTCCAGTCGAATAACTTTTTAATCTATTTTTATTAATAAACATTCATTTCATCCACTTAAGGCGGAATTCTCATTATAATTCCGTAATGAAGCACATTAATTATCCTCTACTAAATCATTCACCGAGTGGTTATGTTTTGGAGCATCCGTTCCGCCGAAGAACGTCTTCGAGAACGGAAACCTCAAGAATGATAAGGAAAACAAAGCGAAAAGAAGCAATCAATAAAATTTTTTGAAAAAAAAAATGGATAAAAATTCTCCCTCCTTTCAGTGATTAATGAGTTTGCGGCCTTGTTCAATTGCCCACAAATACCAACGCAGGCCTTATCGAACGTTCGCAGATTTCCCCGTTTCATCGGGAATCGATTAATAATATCGCTGTATTCATCATCATCGAGTCGCCAGACGATCTTTGTTTTTAAAAAATGGCGTCGGTTCCTTCTGAGTGTCATTAGCTGCGTGATGAATCGCTTTTCGATGGTTTGACACGAGGGTTAAGTGACATTTTCTGACCAGAGAGAAAGGGTTTTTCACGTCACGTCCTCGCCGACACCTAATAGACCTTTATTAAATTGTAATGGCCGTAATTAGTGTTCGAAAAATAAGTTATGGAACGCTCGAAATGAGATTTACATTTCCGAAAACTGTAATTATTTTTTCTACAGGAGAAAAGTCATTTATTATTTTTTTTTTGTCATTGACGTGTTTCTTGCGTTTCTTCGAATTGAAAAACGGCTTGCTTCTTAACTTGGAAATGAATAATGCTGTTTGTTGTTTTTATGCCTCCTTTTATTCCACCGTTGAAAATGACGAAGCAATTCGGCAGTAATCCATCATACAACTCTGAAGCAACAGATCGGTCAAATGTCGGATTAAAGATGCTTGCCGTGATAATAAAACAAGTGAAATCTGCCATCATAGGTTTTAATTTTTTGCGTGAAAATGTCAGACTCGTGGTTTCAAAATCATTGATATAAATTTATAATTTTCGTTCCATTTGACTGATATGCTTTTAATATTACTTTAAATTATTTTATGGATTTGTAAATTTTTTTATTTCTAAAATGATATGTATTCATGATATGTATTAGTCACGCTAGAACTTTCAACATATGATGGTTTAATCTGTTTATAGTTATGCATTTTTTGGAATGAAATACATTAATCTATTCAGCATCAATCGATCACTAAACATATCTGAGCTCGGTTATATTTCCAACTCAATAATATCACAAAAAAAAGGGTTTTGTTGTTGGTCTTATTTTCAGTTTATTCTTTTTCTTTATATAATGAGAAAAGTATATCAAATAAATTCAAAATATAATTTTAAACATGGTGGTTGAATAACGAAGAAGTCTCAATAATAACACAAGAGATACAGGAAAATAGCTCTATCCTGACTGTTAATTTCATTTTGAATGTTCCTTTTTCATTCCATAGCATGCAAAATGTATCGAATGAATTCGAAATACAATTTTAAACATAGTAGTTAAATTACAAAAATATCGTTTGCATAACTTATTATCCTTTTTTCTTTTGGTTTATATTTCTGAAAAGGAATTGACAATAATAAATAACAATGGTTAGCAGTGACTGTTTACCTAGTGACTAGTTATTTTAACTAATATTTACTCATATGAAATGAATTTTATCAAAACAATTTTTAAATGCACAGTTTTTTCTTATTTTCTTTTATAAAGTAGAAATTTTTATTCTATATTCTTCTCTTTAATTTATAATTATTTTATCTATTTTTGTCTTTAATTTATGATTAATTATTTTCACTATTTTTGTCTTTGATTTATGATTATTTTAACGATTTTCTCTATTTAATATTATAATTATTTCTATGTTTAATTATTATAAATATTATAATTTTTAAAATTTTAAATCAGTTTTTCTTGAATTCGTTATTAAATAGCACCACTGGCATCGAATCAAAATCTAATTCAATTAATTAACTAATTTGTAATTTTTTAATATGTAACATAAAGAAACCCGGCTAATTCAATATATGGTTTAATTTCTAAATAAATTAAGATATTGAACTGAAAAACATGAATATTTTAAAATTTTGATCTGAGTCAGATAAAAATTGATTATAAGGTAATTTCATCTCTACAAACACGAAACACATAAACTAAAGGGTATTATGTCAAATAGTTATGTCACTTATTCGAAAGAAGAAAATCTCATATTTCAACAGCTTAGTACTCTTCTTAACAAAATATGTCTCCCTTTTAAATGATAGGGATATTGAAGTTCATGCTTATTTTTAAAAATAAAATATTTCCGCAATAGGGTTCGTTTTAAATTTTGATTCCTCATTCATCATAAACATGGGCATCAAATATGCATTTTTGAAAAATGTATTATTTAAATTATGATACAGATTCAGAATTTTGGTGAAAAGATATATTCATTTTTTTAGCTTACTTCTATGTGTTTATTCAGATGTATTATTTTAATATTTCAGCCAAATACCTGATAGTCTGTCTAGTTACTTCCATTATTGATTATTGTGTCCAATCGACCGATCAAAGTTTTGGTTATAATTCTAAAAATGCATTTTTCGGAATCGGGAGTTCGCTGACTTTTAGTTTCATTAAAATTTCATCCAATTCTTTGAATTTTAGAACAGTTTCTCTTAGTAAGTAAGCAAAATTGAATCTTAATTATTAAATGATCTATTTTAGTAATACATTAAGAATTTAATATCACTATTTATTTCTAAAAACGGGAATCGGGTAAAAAAAATTTAAGACAGTGTAAATAATGCAATTTTAAATGTGGTTTATTAAAAAAAGTTAGTTCTATCAATGGTGTCATACTTTCGGTGATAAATATTCTACCTTGCCGCTTTTATGACTGTAACCTATTTGATTGAGTTTGAGTAATGTCAAAACAATTTTAAAGTACTTTTTTTTTTGTTATGTTACAAATCAAAATATTTGTCAAATTATGAAATAATGATAATTCATTAAATAATGGTAACGATGAATATCGATCTCAAAATGCTACTAATTTAGCCAATACATTTTCTTTCCAAAAGAACCAATAATCTTTTTATTAATTTTCTGCCTTGATTGTATCATAAGACAATTTGCGATAACAGCGCTTAGAAAACTAATATTGATCGCATCTCTATTGTCAGTTTTTAATATGTGTTTCTGCACAGTTTAGAGCTGTATAAAACGATCCTTAAAACTGAAGTTTATTTTTTGATTTTGAACAGATAATTTTGTTTTTATAAGATATCGATAAATATTTAAAATTAAAGATTCTTTCTCGTAATTGTATTGTTTCTCTTTCTTTAGCCCTGATTATTCTATATTTCTTTCAAAATTTTTTAAATTCTTATAGTTTGGAAATATTAAATAGTGCGTCACTTAATATCGGGTGAAGAAAAAATGTAAAGGCGTAAATACACTTAATTCGTAGTTATTTAATCAGAACAAAAATCGAGGGTCATAACAATAACACCGAAATACTTATTTAATTCTTCTGCAACAAAATATTCCTAAAAAGAAGGAAAAAGTTATTACGTCATGAATAATTACTACAAAAATAATCATTTTTATACCTATATATTGTAAAAAAAAAAAAAAAAAACTGAAATACTGTAATTTATGCATGTTGCCATTCGTTCTCTGATAAAATTTCAAGAAAGAAGAAATATATATGCATGGTCGCACAAGAAAGATTTTTGCAACCATGAAAAATGGCATAATCGTCTTAGATCACTGAAAAATATTAAAGGAAAAAATAGTATTTTCAAAACTTTAACTGCTTTAAAATCTATTAATATTTTCTGAAATTACAAGTATCCATAATAATAATATATTGGAATAAGTATCGAATTTCATTAAAATGTAAATTTGTATTCTGTTTTTGAAGTAAGTTGTGTTATAGTCTGTAAAAAAAACATTCTAATTAATATATCGTATCTGAATGGTTTCTAAATGATATTAGACAAAGGTGATTTATTGGTAGGATTTCATCCTCGAAACCGGAGGGCCACTGACTCATCGGAATGATTCGTTGAAAATTCGTCGAATATTTTGGCCAAATGTATAACAAATCTGACATCGAGGACCAAAAGTACGCCTGGTTATGAAAAATAAACGAAAAATCACGGAAAATATGTAATTGGTGTCATCCGTATCATCTGACCCTGGTTCAAGATTACGACCCTGAATTAGCCTTCATATTGCTTCAAAATGGGATGTTAATGTAATTAAACTGACTTTGGTGTTATCTGACTGCAGTTCAGAATGACAAGAACCGTATGCTAAATTAGCATATTGTTTCAAAATCTGCCGTTAATGTAATTAAATTGAACCGGCTCTGGTGTTATCCGAATACGATTCAAAATGATGAGAACCATCCTAAATTAGTCTTCGTATTGCTTCAAAATGAGAGGTTAATAAGAACCGTTTAATTATTCTCATTTTATATGATAAAAACCGTTTTATATTAGCACTCGTATTGCTTTCAAATTTGTACATTAATATAACTAAATTAGATCCTAGTGTAACATACTAACGAGGTTTTAGTGTATTGGAATTATGTTTGGGACTATTGATCTTTGCGGAGTTGATAAATAGGCATCCCCTTTTTACTTCCTCGTAAACGTAGCATAGAGAAATAATAGTATTCGTCAAAAAATACAAACTCGAGAGTTTGATGAATCTGAACGTTTTTAAATCTCCCCGAGGCCGAAAAATGCATTTTTGGAAATCTATGACAAAGATAAGTTATAACTGCTTTGAGCTAGACGGATGAAATTTGTTATCTAGGCTTAAACCCAAATTTATAGATTTCTATCAAATGTAGAGCAAAATACGTTCTGAGGAAATCTGTCTGTTCATCTGTTCGAATATAGCACAATAACTACAAAACGAAAAGAGCTAGATAGATCGAATTAGATATACAGATTTAACATCTTTAGTATAAACACCTATCAAATTTTGAGGGAAATTCAACCGGGGGTTGACCGTCTGTCCATCTGTACTTTCAGAAACATGTAATTCCGATAACAAAAATTAGACTTAAATAAGTCAAATTTCGTATGGGATTTTGTAATTAAATTTATAGTTTTGTATCAAATTTCTGTTTCAATCAATTGAGAAAAACATGTCTAAGACACAAATTTGATTTTTGGACACTATTAACGCACGACAGGGATTAATCACCAAATAACTCCCCAAGGATCCTACTATATATATTCAGTAACAATGCTAAATTTTCACCAAAGGTTATTATTTCATAAGTATTGTACGCCAATGTGTCATGCAAGGCGATCTTTGGTGTTACCTTTATTAGAGTATGAGAGAAAGTTTTGAGGGGACCATTCTCGCTGGTTTCATTATGCGTTGTTATTAATTAAATTGCATATCAGCTTTAAAATAACGCACGATGTCAAATTCAAATTCTTTCTGCGAATAGGTGATGTACATGGTAGTTACCATCTCGGAAGAGAAAGATCAAAAAAAGTTTTCCTAATTGAAGGAAATATTGGATTGAAATTAGTTCCTCAAATAAATTGCCATTCGGTGATTTAGGCACAACACTTGGGAAAAGTTTGAGCTGGATTTTTCATTCATTTTCCGATTCCGATTTTCTCACTTCTAATGAATTTTCAATCTCTTGTCCGCTAATGCATCACTTCCTCTTCGCTAATGCAGAGATTCGATTTTGATTATAGCTCTCTAATCATTTTTCGTTATCATCTGCAGTCCCAAATGGATGGTTTTTCAGAGACATTGATGGTTAAATACTGAAATCGTGAAGAACTGCTTATATAAAATGCTAATGTGGTGCAAAGGCTGAGTGCCATTTAGCCGTTGAAAATGTCAGGAATAATTTGGAAAATATCGACTGCATCTTATTTCAATTCCAACTGTTGAGATTTCAGAAATTTTATCATGATTATGAACTGAATGTTTTTCTAAACATTAAATTGATTAAAATTAATTTGTTTCTTTAGTATAATAGGGTTACTGTTCTTAAAATTATTCCGTTTTCCTCCTTTTACCCAAAAAAAGTTTAGCAACCCCGATTTTTGTTGAAAATATTTTTGTAAAAAATTAAACATGCATGCAACGCTTTAATTGGTAAAAAAGGCTGTTATTTAGATCAGTTTTTATGTAAGTTCAGTCTTAAAAATAATTGATTGTTGATACCGTAGTGCCGGCTCGAATTGTATTGATTCTTCGCTACCTTAAAATTACATTATTGGAACCCATTTGTATTGATGGTAAAAATGATAGATTTAGAAACATTATTTTATTCAAAAAGCAAATATGACGCAAATTATATGATGGGAATTTAAAAAATTTAAGAAGTAAACCACTTAACCGGTTTGTCTGAATGTAAAAATGATATAAGCGTGCTCATCTCATCTCATCTAGGATCATAGATTTATCTCATTTTTACTCTTTTAAACAATAATTAAGCTATTCATAACTGTTGTAATGCTATACAAAAATTCCGTAAAATAAATAAATAATCTCAAGTGTTCTATATGAATTCCCAATTGAATCAAAACGACAAAACATTTCCAAAATTGAAAATTTCATCTAATTTCATAGTAAAGAAAGTAAGTTAAGGGGCTAAACTGCTGATTGCAAAAACTTCTCTAGGGACAAGAGTGCTCAAAGATTAATTAATTGTGCGTATGTTTAAGTTTCAGATATATGCCTGTTCAGCGGTTTCTAACTATTCCAAATCAAATATTTACTAATATATCTTGTAGCATGGAGATTCATTAGCGCCATCTATCCCATGAACCTGGCGTTTCTGTTCCTACATTTTTATGATTTTGGTTCATATTTGAATATTCTAATCCATCCATATATTTATAAGCATAGTGAGGAAACATTGAATATTTTGTTTTCATGTATAACTCTTTGGTCTTAAAACTGTTTTAAGCCGTGTAAATCCCTCTTTTGTAATGAATTTTCTTGTATCATATTTTTATTCCGCCTAAACAATGATTTCGAGTAAAGTGATACATGTTTGCTTTATATAAACAATGTAAATTTCGGCTTTTCTTCTGAATCCATCTCACAGACACCTGTTGATTCAAGATCGTTGGTTTGCCGACCTGGCATATCCAAGAACAATCGATCCTCTCGACGTGATATTCTCTACCTCTTCGATCGGGAAGAGTTGTTGCGGTTTTAATTGAAATTAAACAAAGGGCCAAGCCCTCGAAGACGTGTCACCAGGTGATGAATGTGTGTCCGTGGGCGTCGACATCGGAATGTGCAGATTAAATCGTCAATGTCTCTCTCCAAGAGGTTTATCTCTCCGTTTTGCGTAGAGTCATCGATTATCGATGCCGGGCTCTATGAAAAATTGATGGATCTCGTCTCGCCCCGGCTGGAAGAGTTGGATTCCGGAAAACGACAAAGGGATGGTTCTGACGTTTGGTTGACATTGTATCTAATTAATGATGACTGGAATACGTGAGTGATGGTGATCCGGATAGAGATATTTTTGAGGACCTCTTAATCTAATAGTTGTATTCCCGACAATTAATCTTGAAATTTTTAGTGATGGCAGAGAAGAGGTTCGAGTTCAAGCGTCATCCTTCATTAACTGACAAGATTGCTGTACTCATGTTCCAATACCTAAATGTTGTAATACAATATTAATTCAAACGTTAAAGATTCTTTCGGAATGTTAAAAAAAGATTCAGTAGCAAATGTATTAATAATACACTTTCCTTTACTTTCATAGATTATCAGACTGGCTGGTTGCCATTGTATCAATATAAATTGAGGTGAATTAATATTTAGTAAAAGAGTTGTGCTTTTTAAATTATAATTAGTAATTGAATAAAAACAAATTTCACCTAAATATTTTAAATTGATATCAGAAAAGATGATGCAAAATCGATTAAGATTTTATCTTAAAATTTTGACTATCTCTCTGGATCCCCAAAGTCTTTGGAACTAGTGTTCTTGATTATTGTTTATAAATCTGAGCTGAATTTACATCTTATGTCTGAAGATCTGCATATGTACCATAAGATAATTTGGTATTAATTATCTGATGATGATGTAACATGGTACATCAATTTATGATGAGGTAACATTGTGCATTAATTGTCTGATAAGGTAACAATGGTGTGTTAATTGCCTGGTGATGAGGTAACATAAGATAGCCAATTTATTTATCTCATTTACAAATAATCTAATGTATTTCCAAAAATGTAATTTCTTTTGTGCGATGCTTTCTTTATTTTATTGAAGATCGTATGTATGTTGTCGGTACTTCGTTCAGACAGTGACAAAAACGTTTTTAATTGCAATTATGTTCATTTTGATAAAACAATATATTTTCTTTTATTTAAGTTAAAAGTCTTACTTAAATCCACTATATAGAATTTTTTCTTCGAGGAATATCAATGAAAACTTTGACGAATTTGTATTTAGATTAAGGAAAAGCAATAAATCCATTGCTGAACCAATTACCAATCGATAAGTTTTTGAACCATATTGATTAAAAGCAAAATCATATAATCATCTTCCTCTAATCCATTTCTTATTCATACCTTAACCTATTACGCCACCGGTGGTCTTTTTCAGTTAGTTGTTATCCGATACTTATTTCTTTTAACATGTAAACAAGTTTCTTTTTAACATATAATATATTTATACACACTAAAACGCTTTTTATAAATTCATTCGCACAAAAACGTGACAAATTGTTTCTAACCGTTTTGTGGGCAAATAATATCTTAGAATAGCATCACGTTTCCTCTATTCTCTTTCCTTAGCCACAAACCCAATAGTCACTAAACGAGAACTTTCCAGGGACTACATTTGATAAATTGCTAGTTCCCTTGAAAAACAGAGCTATTCTAAACGGAACGCAGTTTAATGTTATTTTTCCTCCGTGTTAAATGTCGCCAGCGTTAAACGAGTAATCCCAAAACCGGCCGAAATTAACACTCTCACTCTAGTCTTTAAAGCAGCCTCGAAAAATTGCATCGTTTCAGTGTTGCCACACCTCGCCGGAAATTGTGAAAGGGAAAAAAAAGTAAGGCTCATCTGCCAGCGTCTCATTTTAAATTAAAGAGAGAACTTGTCCTGTGAGAGTAAAGGCCCTGGTGTAGAATAAAATATTACGCTGCTCTAGTGGAAGAAAAAGCACCATTTTCTCACATTTAACTGCTGAATGCATTTCTTGTGTTTAGATAATTCGTTTCCCTTTACGGCGAAAATTTTTACTTTTTTAACTTCTTCACACGCTTTTATTTGAAATATCGAAAAGAAAACTTTTAAAGATAATGCTTATTCAAAAAAGTTGGTAATGCCAATTTTTTGAATATTGAATCATTTTTCAGCTTGAAAGTTATTCCGTTCTTAATTTATGCGCATTTTTATACAACTTTGAGTTAGTTGCCATTTTTGCATTTTTGATCCCGAAGCGTTTTTCTTTTATTAAACATTAAATAGAATTAGTTGAGAGTTAGAAATTCTCTTACGAATTTGTGAGGTCTATTTTAAATGAAAATGCAAATCAATTAAATTTGTTTTTCTAAATATTTGCTTAATAATTATATCTGCCTTTTATTAACGCGTCCACTTTTTGAAAAATTGAAATAATGTATTAAGGAAGAATAGATATAATTGGGATAGCAGTTTGAGAATACCATTTATTATTATTTATCTGAAATTAGCTATTGTTTATTATTATATATCTAAAATTAGCTATTGTTTATTATTATTTATCTGAAAATATCCATTGTTTATTATTATATATCTGAAAATATCCA
>JAPMOR010095361.1:740937-754133 GCA_026543865.1 Argiope aurantia | reverse complement strand
TATTATATATCTGAAAATATCCATTGTTTATTATTATATATCTGAAACTCTAATTTTAATTTGATTCTAAAAGAAATGTTAAAAAAACCTTCAAAGTATTAATTAAAGTCAGTGCAATTAAGTTTTAATCATGACCAAAAAGCTCCAAGAAAAAAATTTCACCTAATTATTAACGTATACTCAAGTGCATTATTATCTATTATGAATAATTCGTACTGCGAATTACATGCTATATAGTTTGACGATTGAAATCGCCAAATTGACGAAGTTTTTTCCTGATGCTTTTTGGTCGCCGTTACAACAGACAAGTACCAAAAAATCTAAATTTCAGCGTCATCATTATGAATATGATATATATTTAATAAGGATTTTATATTAATTAAAATTTATAGATTGTAATGTAATTAATGCAAATCTACTATATTCTGCAGTATGACATTATGATATTCAGTAATTGATGTAAAAAACCCTTCATTACTAGGAGTCCACATTTTTACATTCTTTGAATATTTATTTAAAATGTTTTTCCCTTTAAAGTCAAATATAATAAGGGGTCGAAAAATACCATGCTATTAGCTCACCATTTGTGCTTAATAAATTCATGTTGATGACTGGAACTAAAAATTAATATTATGCTTTATGATACAATGAAAAAAAAAATACGTACAATTTTACTTTTCCCGCATTTTGCATTTCAGAAAATAATTGCCCAAAATAGGTTCAAATTAAATTTGATTCTCATGAAACGAATATATATTTATAAGTTATATACTTTCTTTGTATACTTTTAACTTTCTATATGTGCATCACTTGTAGAAATACCGCTGTTTAGTACTACAGACGAGAAACGTTTATAAAACGTGACGGCTAATCCCTAACCATTATTGGCTATTAGACGCTTCCAAATAACTATCTAATTGTTCTACAAGTCAGTATTTCGTGGACATCAAACTACCATTAAGTTAATTTCGATTAAATTTATAGTCCTAATAGTCTTTAAGCTCAATCCAGCTAAATCCTCTTTATAACGACAGTTATTTATAACGATGGATTTGTATTGCGATTGCGTTTTAGGAAATTTCTTATCTAAAAATGCAAGATCTATTGTATGTTTTTATCAAATTGTATGTTCATAGTTTGCATTATGGGTTCGTCATTGCTATGGTCTCGTATCCTCTTTCGCACTAAGGTAGCAATGATATTAAAATGGGAAGTTTTATTATTTGCTTTAGATTATCACAGATATGTGCTATCTCAAAGAGGCCACATATTTTCGATTCAATTTTGTTGTAACTTTGTTTTGAGGGAAAAGCCGTCCGATAAGATGTGGAGAACGAAATTATATATATTTATATTTACATATTTACATAAATTATCAATGCACAGGCAAAGAACATCGCAACACAGTATTGCTCAGATTGCAATTCACTCCAAAAAAGAATATCACTCGCTTCTGTCATTCTCGTGTGGCTTCCCTCTCGCTTATATACCCTTCATGACAGGTTACAGAAGCTTCTAGATAGATACACTATTTTGGCTTCTAATAAAGATAGCTCCAAGATTCTTGAACTTTCAAGAATATTCTTTTTTGTCGCCCAAATCAAGACCACTGATTTGGCACGCATTAAAAATCCATTAAGAATATCTGTAAAGCTCTCCTTCTCATGAATTTAATTTAGCAGGAAATCAATATTACAGATTCGTAATATTTGCATCTTCCTAAAACACTATAAATGCAGCCATTCTCTTCTGCATGAAAATGAAATTGTAATATTTTGTGACACGACGTATGTACCTAATCATATATTGGGAATTTTTTTTATTATTATTAGTCCATCAGAAGAAAAAAAAATTGAACAAACTATATTTGAAAAGGAAACTATTCTGCTGAAAGTATTTAACGATTGGAATGCAATCAATTTAAAACACGAAGGCTAATGTGGCCCAAGGGGCGGTATCGTTTTGGAGTCGGACAGTTCCATATTCCAAACCTGATTCCACCGAAGAACCGCCGCCTAAACAAAATCTACTTAATGTTTGTTAATTCTCGAGAGTCAAATACCCTTCATCTGCTGTGAATAGAAATTAGGAGAGGATATACCAGTCCAGATGTCGCTCTTGATATCTGATCACGGTCCAAAATTTTATCTTCAAAATAGAAAGTAAATCATAGTTTAGTTAAACTGGATGACACCTAAATATGATCTAATATTCTTCAAGAATTTTTGCAGATGGTGTCAAATGTTTGCCGTTTATTTTTAATTACATCTGTCTCGAAATCTTTAATGACAACATTGGTATATAAATAGAAATTGCTATTTTTTCATAAGATATATATCAAGACATTAAAGCTCTGTAATCGGCACAACTTTAGGTAATTAGAAACAAATCAGCAAATCGCCTTTTTTTTTTTTTTTTTTTTTTGCAAACGTGGGTTCAGTTAAAACATGTGTTCAGAAGTTTGATCGGAATTTCGTATCATTTTTTTTCATATGTATGTGTGTGTCCGAGAGCTCGCTGAAAGGCAAGTGCCGAGTCCATTTCTTAACGGGGGATTATCATTAATCACCGACCCAATGTGTTACTTTTCCTTTTTGCCACGTTGAGAAAAATATCGTCTGCAATAGGCCACTAGTAACTAACTGGTTTCGAAATCTTTTTTCCTCGCATCGTTGGAACTGCACTGTGGTTTTTCTTTTTGACTTTAGGATGAATAATAGTGAAAAGATGCGATAGTTTTAATGTTGTGGGAAAATTTTTCTGGATCTTTGTTTCAGCGAACTTTGCGATTTCTTTTAATTCTTAACTGTTAACTTTTTTTTTTTTTTAGCTTATGAAAGAAATAGACTACAATAAAGTTTCTATGATTCCGAATAGATAAATAAACATTTGTTAGAACTAGGAAAATATTGTGATTAATGACTACAAAAATAGTCATGAAAAATTTCTTGGTATTGTTCATTGTTGACTTGCAAACTGAAGTTTTATTTGTATCGGTGTAGAAATGATCGATCGATTGTTATGTTAAACTAATAACTCGTTTAATCTGTTGGAATATTTGATTTTAATAAAAAAATTATTCATTTTAAAATGTCATGAATATTCAGCATGATTTCTTATTAATTCTGTCAGCAAAATTTATGTCCTCTGAATCTCTGACTGAATCATAGAATTTGATTACAGGATGCCAAAAATGTTTAAATATTTCTGTGTAAGCAATAAAAAAAAGTCTTTGTTAAACAAGATGAAATTTGAAATAGGAATGTCAGTTTCCGAAATATGCAATCTGCGTTAAAGTAAAATAAGAAAAGAAATTCAAAGTTTGTTTTGTGATTTAAAAATAAAGCATCCAATTTTTAAGCTCTAAAACAATCTATTTTCAATATAAGTAAAATTGAACAAGTTTTAATGATAACAACAAATAAAAACAGAATCGAAAATATTTGATATTTCAAATCAGAAATTAATGATTTATCCATTTTTAACATTAATTTTATCGAATATAACATTTAAAATATCTTTACCTTACCCACCACGGTCTGCTTACTTTGGGCAATTATGTTAAAAAAGACTGTTACCATCTGTTTGTAGTGTATTTTTATGAACAAAGGTACAAGCATATTTTTAAATACATTTTCTGAAGAATAAATATTTTACTTTGATTCTTGAAGTACGTGATACATCAATAACAATTTTATAAAATGTGCTAAAACTTGTTTGTGCCAAAATTCTTTAAGAGTACAATAACTCGCTCATTTTAAGATGGCTTCTTTTTAGTAATGCTTTACAGTTACTTTTAGTTCATAACATGTAACATTTAAACAACAAAAATTACCAACTTCTGCTTTGAATTAACCACTTTCTTAAAATATTTATTTATTAAAATAACTTTTATCATATGATCGATTACATTTTAGCTAATTTAGGAAATGTACGTGTGAAATCTTTTTTTTATTCAGTTTTTATTTTAATATGGAAAATTTTACTAAAATTTCGATAATGAAGTTTTTTTAAGTAATATTAATGGTTGTATTTTTTCTCTGATTATGACCTTTCAAGGACTATATTATAAATTTTTCAATTATTTTCGTATTATGAAGATTATTTATTTATAGATTAAATTTAATTATCAAATATTTTATGAAATGCATTCTGCTATAGAAGGAATTAATATTTGTTTCAATTTATCTTTTATTTATATTTGTTTCAATTTAAACCTGTTTTCGTGCAGATTAAAAATTTTAAAACAATTTTTTTATCTTTAAAAATGCAACTTTAAAAATTGCAATCGTTTTAATTCTCAATCTGTTTTCACCAATGTCTCTGTATGCTTCTATCACAAATTTCCATGGTTAAGACGATGGCAATACATCTTGAGCTGGTAAATGATACGAAATGGACACTAAACAAACTTTTGTTAATTAAAGGCCGCCACGCTATTCGAGGAAGAATAAGCCAACATTATGCGAGTGACACAAGCATAATCTGGTGTGAGACCCATCTCTATTTAAGCCCCTATTAAGCGACGGCACAACTGACCAGACAATCCATCTACACTTGCGGACATGCGAATGCGTAGAAGCCTGTAATTTAAACTCTAGAGCGCCGAGTCGAGGAATAATGCTTATGTGCCACGACCCTAGTTACTGTTATTAGGAAGGGAGGACCTCGCTGCCTAGTATGGCCGATCCTAGAGTATTGGTTGTGGGAGGCGTAGATTGAGACAAGAAACTTAGCTCGTTTGTTATATGTATTTTGAAGTTTCCGCTTTTCAAATGACTGACTCTTATCGCAATTATCATGTGGATTTGGATTTTGACTGGGAGATGCATTCTTGGAGGTTTCGAAACAGAATCCAAGTAGGAGGATTAGGCTTAGGCTGTGTCGGTCAAAACTTTATTTGATTACCCCTTTGAGACTAAATATTTTGTATTCCTTTAATCTGCATTTTATATCCTCTAACTTAAGTCAAATTATGTCAGTCACAGTATAATTAGCAATTCAAATATTCGGAGCATTCAAACGTGTTCATCATCTTTCCAGTACAAAATAAAATACCATTTAAACCCAATAGTTATGATAATTGAAGACTTCTGGAAGCAGCATGTTTTGATTTGCATCAGTCCAAATCCCGATTGTTTCGTTTAAATTTTTAATGAATCGTTTGAAATCTATTAGGAATCGAAATGAAATGATATAAATATTGAGTATAAGTGCAATACCATACCAGATTCTTTTTATTTGATTCAAGCAGTTTTGAATAAGTATTTAAGAATAGTATTTGTCGAAATTTACTATATCTTATTTAATTAAGAATTCTGTAGTAGTTTAGTAATTTTTGCAACCAATTCGATTCATTTTGCTGAATGTCGATCACATAAAATTTGCAAGAACAGAAAATATAATTAAGATTTCTTATTTTCTCACCTAAAATGGGAAGAAAAAATAGAAATCAGACGTTTCGATAATTTTTATATATTTAATACGTTTATTGGTAAAAATATATAAAATGGAAAAAAATTGTTAAAAAGAATTTTAAATATCGTTTGCTGAAAATTTGAAAATAAAAATCAACAGCATAATGGGGGTTTTTTTGTATTTTAATTACAAAAGAATGTCTCAGAAAATAATCGCCTGATTTTTATTTTTCAGCTGCTACAAAAACTTTTAATTTAGTTTTATTAAAATCATTTACCAAACTTACCCAAAATTTTTGATTGTTTAAAATAATATATTTCGAAAATATTATATATCTAATATTTATTTACAATTAAGTATACAAATGAAGTATTGTCTTGCTTTTCGTGATCAAATAAAACTAATTATTGAAAGAATTTAATCAGTTAACTGTTTTTGACGAGTACTCTCATCATGGAAAAAGTGCAATAATTTGCATTATGACGAGTTTATTCAATGACACTTATTATATTTATAATTAGCAGTTAATTATATTTATATAATATAATACATTTATAACGTTTAAATACGCGTTTTCGAAGAGGTCGAAACAGTTAACTGGCTAAAGAAGAGAATTTAAAATAATAGATATGTTTTTATCGTTAATTCATTTAAAGTATTAATTTATGTATTTTTAGACTTTTAAATGTAATATTGATTATAGAGAAGGATTTTTAAATTAGAATTCAATATTTATCAATATATCTATTATTGATAATTTATTTCTTAATTGTCAACAGCTTTTCTCCATTATTTCCACGTTAGTTGAAACCTGAGTTTAATTATAACCCTCTTGTCTATAGAATGATGACTGCACTAAATTTCCGTTACTTGTAAACAACGAAAAAAATATATAAAAATCATTTTTAATTAAATTCTAGCTTCTTGGAACGATTTTTAAAAAATACTTCATGACAAGCACGAGTCCTTTTATTTTGCTCACTTCGGTTTGACAGACGATATTTTAACTCGCCGAGAAATTCCACGAAATATTTTATACGCATCGCTGATGGAAGCAGGGGGAAAAAGAAAAAGAAAAAAAAAAAGATGTTGAGTAACTCGACTCAGACACTTTCATAATAAAAGAAAAAGAAACAACAATCCGACAAACAGAAAGAAAGGAAAACGTAAGAACGGTGTAAACAGTAAAATCATCGATTTTCGATTACAAGTAAAGCTTCTATCCCTGCCATTTTTCCTGCTTCATTTTGTGCCATGCTGTTGTTTAAAGACACGAGGACTTCTGCTGTGTTTGGCTTTATTCTTTCTTTATTTATTTTTTTACCTCTTTCAAATTTTTAAAAGGGGGGAGGGGGAATGAAAAGACAAAAGAAAAGACTGAACTCGCCACTTCAATTCGTCTTTTTTGTTTTCGTCATTTCTCCCAACTTTTCTTTTAATCATTTTGGAAGCCTTCTTGCTTCAAAATGCCTCCAATAGCATGCACCGACTTTCTCCCTCTTTTTTTTTTTTTTTTTTTTTTCTTTTCTTTTCTTCTTGTTGTTGTTCTTTTAACTTCGTTTCAAAGGTTGCGCTTTTCAACGAAACGTCTCTGCGAATTGACAAGACTAACCTGCTATATGTTGATTGCTCCGGAAATCCGAACTACCTCTTTTTCTGCTAGCAAACTGAGTCTGTAAGTTGGATTTAATTAGGTCTGGCATGACGTCTGCATACATTTATATTTGCTTTTCAAATATGGAATAAATAATTGCGAAAGACGGTATTTTTGAAAGATCATACAGTTCTGTGCAAATTTTGTTATAAACTGCATTATGAAACGAATATATGAAGACTTTGTAGAGAAGCTAATAATACATCATCAAAAATACTTTTTTCTAACAGCATAATATTTTAGGTGCACAAAGTTTTAAAAAAATCTTATAGCCAACGTGATAACTAATATGAAAATCTTGAAACTTCTCAACATGAATTCGAGGACAAGCTTCGATGTTATTTTAGATGATTTCGGCGAAATAAATGTTCTAAACCGTTAGCACAGCAAGGATTATTAAAAAGCAGAGAGGTAGTGAATTTTTTAATGAGAAAGGGAGGTTCCACTTTAATTAATATCTCAAAATTAATTTCAAATTTTATCGTTTGGTTTTAAAGAATAAAAGAATGTTTAACCCATTGTCTACGCATTTATTTGAAACGACTTTCGTATATTTAATTTAATTTTTTTGAGCATGTGAAGGCAGTAGATTTTACGTAAGAATTTATTTATTCCTTATTATTCAGAACGCATATTGCTACATGATAACTGACTTAAGCTAATTATAATTATATATAAAAAAAGATGGAAACACAAATTGAAACAAATGGGGAACGTTCTGATGCGTCAAATGTAGCCAAAGGGGTTGAATGTAGTATAAGTTTCGAATATTTTTTATTCTAAAAAGGAGGTATAAAAGCTAAAAGTATTTTTACATGAATTAATGTATAGAAAAATCACATTTTAATACAGAATATTTTATTAACCTACTAATTTCCAAGCGTCTTTTCTTGATAAATAAAGTTTAAAACATCTTTGACATCAACAGAAATATCACGATGTGTATATAAGTGGACAACGGCCACTTCTATGTTATATGTACATCGGTCACAATAAGAATCAATAATAGAAGAAATGAAAAAGTTATTTTATTCGAAGCGGTAAATATAGAAAGGGTTACTAAAATTTTAAATTTTCCTACTCTTGGTAATTGTTCAAAATGACACACATCATAGTTACCGTCGGAGATTTCAGTGATTTTTCAAAATTCACATTTTCGCAATATTCACATTATTCTACATTGTTGTCTACTCATATTGATTAAAGAGGATCTAACGTCTGTCATCTTGTCTGGCATAATTAAGATTAGACGATTGAATATTCATCTTATTAGGTAAAACGAAACTAATCAAGTGGAGAATTCCCTCCTTCCGATATTCTAGTTGACCGACAATATCCTAGTAAATGATTTTTATCTCATTTTAGAAAGCATTTTAGTGAACTAGAAAACATTCTTCCAATTTATATATAATATTTACTTCGATTGATAAAATAATTTAAGTTGGAAAATTCAAGACTCGAATATTTAAATCAAATATTTGTATTAATATTTCCTTTTATGAAAAGAAAAAAACTTATTTTCTTTAAAATATTACATTTGAAATTTAAAAAGATAAAACTCTATAGAAACTGTTTGTTTATTATAAGCAAAAGAATGGTAATATATTGAGGTACTTCGAATTGTTTCATTCTCAAAATTTAGCATTTATTTATTGGAATTTATAATTTTCAAATAATAAAAATTAATGAACCAATCCCCCAACCACAACCGCTGTTCCGATTTCAGCAGTTTTTATTTTATTCCTATGAAAGTTCATGACCTCTGGATATGTCAAGGACCATCTGTCTTCCTCCTTCATATATTTTTGTTTCATATGTACTGCCGAAATCCGTGGAATGGTTGTGAGACTGATTCTTTAGTTTTTGCCCAATTATTTTAACGTATAAGTGGTGAGCGAACAGCTAGTTGACGAAGGCGGATAGTAGAAATTCATTTTTAAAAAATTGCTAACAGCAACGTTAAAATATTTTTAAGTCAAAATTTTATCTTACGATTCTAATTTCCGTTAAATAACCGCTATAGGGTTATCTCGTAAGTTAGTAGTGAAGTTTTACTAACTAAATTTTTAACAATTTAATTCATCATTCATTAAAAAACTTAAATAACATCTTAATCATCTAACATCTAAATTTTCTTGAAAATATGAATTTCTTGGTTAATAAAGCTATTTTCAGCTTTATTTGTTGACAAAAAAATATATTTCTTAAATACATTCCATTTGTTCATTAAATGATTTTCCTTGTATTATGTCACGATAAATGCCTATTATAAAAAACATTATAACGATTGACTTTTACTATGTTGCAAATTAATTTCTTTAAACTTCGAATTTTATTAGAAAAAAAAATATTTTTATTTCACACAGAAGCAAGAGTTTTTTTAATCAAAAATATTTCGTCCTTTTGCGAATTTAATTTAGCTTAGTGTAAATTTTCGAATTTAAAAAATTAAAAGTATCACTTCAGCTGAAAGCATAAAAATGTGAATGTTTGCTCATCTCTTTTTACTTCTTTCCTCAGAAATAATGGACAATGGTTAAGAAAACAGAATGCAACATAATTGTCTTTTTAGCGAAACTATTTGAACTGAAAAAGAGCGAATTGCGAGTCCGATAAAATATTTTCGATCCTTCCTTGGAATCTAACCGTTCTAGTTCTTCCGCTGTTTTTCGCGCTCTTCTAAATTCGACAGAATTTTTTTTTTTTAACGGAGTTCTTTGGAGATTTGTGATTCAATTAGTGATATAAATGTTGTCGAAATATTGATTATCGATTAATTCAAGAACTTCAAACCATCTACGCTAGAAAAAATTTTTTTTTGTTCATACAGAATCGTTTGGTTTATTTTATTTTTTCTTTCACAGACGATTCTAAATTTTTTTCAATGAAGAAGGAAAAAGTCAAGTGATTTTTTTTTCCCGACTATTTTTTTTTTGTGTGTGCTGTTTCCAAAGTTGATTCTGGTGCTTTTTTTTTTCAAAATTTCTTTCAATAAATAATCATTTTCTTTTTCAAAAATGCCTCCTGTGTCTTATCCACCTTCCAATGCTGACCTTTTTTTAAGTATATGTAATTGAGGGTAAAAAGAAAAGTAGGAAATGAAATAGAAAGTTTTTTAAAAGGCATAAAAAAATTTTAGACCCGCCCATGACGTGTTCTTAAACATCTGGCAGTTTTTTTTCATGCTATTTAAACAGTTTCTGCCTCTTCAATTTTTGGTTTTTGTAAGATAAAGCAAGTGCGCTTCTAATGAATAAATATTTAAAAATAAAAAAAATAAAAAAAGTTTTCTGGATTTTTTTTTTAGAAAATTAGTTAAGTTTTTATCACAGGTAAAACTGAGGTACTTTATGTTGGATGCCCAGATTTGTTGAGTAACGAGAAGCTTTAAACCATCTTTTTTTTTGTTTTGTGGTTTTTCATTTCGTGTTATTGTTGTTTCCAACTATTATTTCGGTTGTTTTTTTTAAATATTTAAGATCGTTTGTCATTTCATATTTGTTTTTCAGCCGAAACAGCAGCGAGGAAAGATAAAAATAAAGCATGAAATTGTTTAATACAGATTAGAGGACTGATTTATCTTTCTCAAAAAAATGTAAATATTTTTGTGATAATTACAATTTATTTAGTTAAAATGTGAAATAGATACTAATTTCCTTATTGTTTGATCTAAGTGTAGTCCAGATAATTTCTAAACAGTTCAAGATAAGTACTTGCTTTCAAATGGATGCATGTATGAATGATTGCTTTAAATGATTTAAAGAATTATATTTTGAATCGCTTTAATCAATAAATGTACAGCTGAAAAAAAATCTAAACTCGGGAATTCATCCTCTTAAATTTATATCTTGGTCCTAACTAATCATATTTAGTACAACTTCTTGACACTTTAAAATATTATTATTATTATTTTCAACTGCTCTTTCTGTTTTCTCTGTAATATCAAAGGTAGTTTAATGCGTCCTATTTTGCTTTTTTTAAATAAATAAAATAAACACTAAGCGAAGATTTAAAAAAACGGAGGGGGGGGGGGCATAGATCGCAAAATTGTTTAATAAAGATTAGAGGACTGGTTTGCCCTTCTAAGCAAGTTTAAACATGTTTGTGATTATTATGATGATAACAATATTTAGTTTGAAAACGAAATATACATTTATTTCTCTAATTCCAATCTAATTGTCGTATAAAAGATAATTTATAAATATTTAGAGATAGGCATGCACTTTCAAGCGAAAAAGAATTGCATTTTGAATCGTCTGAGACAATGTAATAATTTTAAAGCCGAAATTTCTCCCTCCAGATTTGTCCCTAGATCCCTACTAATCATATTTAATATAACTTCGACACATTAAAATTTTAAACAAAAAGGAGATTCAACATTTAACGATTCTATTATTCTACTTTGAATTACATAATTCTTAATGTACTCTAAATTCCGCCTCGAGCATAAACCGCTCGTTGATTATTATATCCTGGAGG
This sequence comes from Argiope aurantia, assembly GCA_026543865.1. Taxonomy (NCBI): domain Eukaryota; kingdom Metazoa; phylum Arthropoda; class Arachnida; order Araneae; family Araneidae; genus Argiope; species Argiope aurantia. The sequence goes on along the minus strand of JAPMOR010095361.1, from coordinate 742,582 downwards.
TAGTTCAGTGAGATGGCCTAAAGTAGTGATAAACCTTTATAACGGTTGGTTTCAGTCGCCAGTTAAACGCAGAAACTAAATAAGCACACTTTTATTAATTAAAATTTAATCTATATCTATACTTATAATAAAGCTCAATGTGTGTGTGTGTGTGTGTGTGTGTGTGTGTGTGTGTGTGTGTTGGCGCTCTACAGGCCAGACCATTCAACCTGCAGCTACCAGATTTGGCACGTGAATACCTTGGAGGCCGGGAATGTGCACCTGGGGGTTATTTTTTCGAATTTCTAATTAGAACTTTATTTATTTAAAAAATTAAGCTAAATTTTGACGTGTTTCTGCTATAACTTCTGAAAATATTAGCGCACAAAAGATTTTTACATGAAGTTAAAGATCAAAAATTTATCTTTTAAATGATATTAATGTTTTAATCTTAAAATTAAATTTCTATTTTTAATAAATTTTTAAATAAATATTTTAACTATGTTTTTCAATAATTTTTTTCGTAAAAAATAAAAATTAAGCACGTTTCGCATTCATGGGAAAAAAATAGCTTTTTCAAAGTGTTGCCATCACATTGATTAAAGCTCCAATTAAAAATAAATTAAATCTTTTTGGAAATGAAATCTGCAAAAATATAATTTTCAGCACGTGTCTGTAGGAAACGAAACAAATAAGAAATATTATTTTTTCTAAAAAATAAATTCAAGAAAAATTATTTTATGATCTTTTACACTCTCTATACAGGGTGTTTATTTAGTCCCGAACCCATTTTGATGTTTAATGACTCATAAAATAATGAAGATATAAACAAACTTATGGCATTTATTCATGGAATAACTCATATATTTTCCTTTTAAGGTTTGAATATTTTTACATTTGTAAATATCGTCTGCACGTGTGGTTAATTTCAGATAATTTCATTTTCCAGTCTAAATATCTGTACTTTTCTAAATATCGTCTGCTTATTAATTGCATTTTTATCTTTTGTTTTTGGCAACTATTGAAAAGTTATGTTTACTTTTGATGTGTTTGTTCTATGTAGTACTTTTGTATGTATGTTTTATTCGAGCGGATATTAAGGAGAAGAGAAACCACAAGAGAAAGCACAGATTTTATGGTGGTCATAGAGTTAATTTCCAATCAACTAAATCACTGACTTTTAAGATTTAATTTCAAATCACTTAAACTGACTGATTTATGAAAATTTGAATATCACTATTTAATAAAAAAGGATGATTTTAGATTTTTCATCGATCATTTCAAAGAAGATGCGCCAATCAGCGCGCAGCTTTCTCAAGATTAATTGGCCTAAGATTATGAAAATGTTGAGTTTTTCTAAATTTTTCTAAATTTTCTAAATTCAAAACTTCATAAATAAGTCTTAGTTGATCGCGGAAAATAGAAACATTCATTCATTTAAAATTTGGTGTGTCCAGAATATTTCTCAGAATGTACCTTACTGCATTAAATTTAGACTTCATAATTTTTGAAATATATTTATAGGTCGGAACAAAATATTATTATTGATTTCATTTCAATCCTTTTGAAAGCAAAACTAAAAATTGAATTTTATGCTGAATCTGAAAGATTTTTGTTGAATTATTCTTTGAGATATTACATAAATTATGAAAAATATTTTGTAGTT